>JAOYNN010572419.1:0-19723 GCA_025770095.1 Goniobranchus kuniei
CCCACCTCCCAAAAAAACAAACAAACCCAAAACAAAACATAGAACATATTTATCATGGTATCCGTCACTCCACAATACATAGTTTCTTATCATACAATATATACACGTATAAATAGAGATTTTTATATTGTTATGCAACTGTGTTTAAACATTCCCCTTGTGGCAAAGGGTTTATATTAAGTTAATTATTCACCAAAACCTCCTTGTAGCGTTACCTCAATATCAAAAACTGAATGTGAAACATGCTACTTGGGTGCAAAAGATATACATTTACAGTTTCAATGAAAAGTGAAAGTGATACAGAACCAGGCAACATCTGAGGTATGATGTTAAAAGAATGAATATTTCTCAAAGAGACAAAAACAAAGAGCCATTTCAGAAAGCCATATTATCAAATAAAAACATCATATAAATAATCAAGGATTTTAACTTTTATAAAACTGCTATGATCAAGAACAGAAAATGATAGTTTGTTTTTGTTTTTATACAGGGCTGATAACTTATTAAAATTATGAGACATGAGTGACTAGAATAAGATTTGAAATTTGAAACAAACAAAAAAAAAGTCTTCACACAGCATAAAAATGTAAACATATTGCAAGTTCAATTCAGGCGATTTCAACGTTGTACTGAATAAGACAAATTTTAAGTCAGGTAATGGTATGCTGACAAAGGTAGGAAGACCCACAAACTATAGTGAATTGAGAAAACCAAAAGAAAAACAAAACAAAACAAAAAACAAACAAACCCAAAACAAAAGTATGTTGCTTTAAGTAAATCAGAACGCACAGTCCAGAAGAATTACTACAAGGTAATTATGCTAACAAAAGAATTGTGGTATATATCAAAACTTTTAAGTATTCGAAAATATTTAAAAGATAGAAAATAAAAACAATTAAAGAACAGTGCTCTCAACACAAGAGATCAGTGTAAGGGTGATTAACAAATCAGCATCTTAGACAGTCCATTTCTTACTTGATAAAGGAGCACAGAGAATTTGGTAACTCTAAAGACTTAATAGCCTTTGAAGGCCTATTATGAGGGAATCACTGTAAACATGAATGAGATGACAAATTATTGCATTGGGACGCTTGATCATGAGGACGAAACTTGTCAAAATATTTATTATAAAAAAAGACCAAAAGACTGATTCAGTTAAAAACAAATATATCAATAGTTGTAAGTTACATGCAAGCAATGAACACTCATACTAAATGCCATGTTTTAAAATTGGAGCTTGTAGTGTTAATTGTCAAATTAAAATAAAATTTGAATCATTATCTTCAGATAATCTTTTGGTCTTCTTCCATTCGTATTATCCTCATTCAATCTGCCACTGCAGGTCACCGGTTTTACAGGCTCTGAATGCTGTTTTGGCATGGGTTTAGAATTGGGCTCAGGAAGAGGCTTTTCATCCTATTAAAGCAATGCTTTCTAGACTGCCACAAGTTTTATTTACATATATAAAATGGACAAAATGACTTGTAGTTTATTGTCTGTCTTTTATGGGATGGCATACTTATAACCTACCTAGTATAGGATTAGGGCGGAACAATTTTTAAAATCAAAATCAATATGTGGGTTCTAGACTCGCTGGTTTTCAGTCAGACTCATAACCGCAAGTCAACAGTGTTGTGTTCTCAGGTAAGACACTTTATTTCACTTACATCACTCGATTCAGGTGCGAATCAGTACCTGGCCTTTAAGACAGTGCTGTCTCTGTCTAAAAAAATGTATTTGCGCCGAACAGGCTGAAAGTCTTGTTCTTGATGTTCTTTGTTGCTGTTGTCTGGGAGTAAAATTGTTCTTATAAAGCGCAGTAAGCATGGCTACTCTGCGCTTAATAAATGCCATCTTTATTTTACATTCAAACTGGCATGGCAGAGGCACTGGTATAGTGAGCAAGTTTGAGGCCAAATAGAACTTTCTTTCTAAAACGTAACTTTTAATCCTTACATAGCCACCCATTTTACACATTACTAACCTTTTTACCATAGATTTCAGAAGACATTTGAGAAAATGACCATGATAAGAAAAAAAGGACAACTTTACAAAATTTTCAGAACGGACTTAAGATACACTCCACAATACTATGCTGCATCTGGATAGGCAAATGAAGTCAAATACTCCCAATCTAAATCAGTTACCATGACTCCTTGTACCTCTATTGATTGAGATCCAGATCTAAACGTAAGGGCTCAAGTACTTCATTGTCACTGTCACACTCGGCGTCAAGTAGATCTGGAGCAGACTGATCAAATCTAGTTGACCATGATACATCACTCTTTTCACTCACATCTTCGAAACAATCAGATTTATAATGATTGCAAATCTCATCATGATCAAAATCCATATTGTAACCAATGCACATGGTGCAAAAAAAGAGCCTTATAACTTACAGAACCATTGAATATCTACTTTACCAAAATTCAGGCAAAAACGACAAAGCATTACAATGGAAGGGAAATTACTCCTGATAATCACTGGTCTCAAATTTTTCTGCATCTGCTTTGTATATTAGAACAATAGCCTCTTCGACTATAGTCAAACATGGCAAGGTAAGTGTTAATAATTTGCTTGGATAAATCTATTTTATATCAGTAATACTTTGTATGCAAAACATACTCTTTTACAAGCAAGAAATTTAATAAATGTATTCCTGTAAATAAAAAGCAAACTATAAACATAGCACGACAAATGAAACAGTCCCGATTTCAGTCATACAAATGCATAGACAAATGATTAAAAACTAGAGCACCTTATAATTGAAAGAATATATCACGGAACCTGAAAGCAAATGCCAAATGTTTATTGATTATATTTACCAGTGGTATAAAGAGAATACAATCAAAGCTTGCTGAATGGAAGTAAGTGATATGAGTCCTCAAAATGTCTACAAAGTTTGGTCAAACTCAAACTTTCAAGGATTTAGTGCTCATTTCACCTTTTGGTCAAAAGTATGGATATCTTGAATTTTATGCATAAAAAAAATTAGCAATATGCTTTCATGATTTTTGCAAAACTGAAGGTTTGGTTTTTGGTTAAAAAGGGGATGCAACTTAAAAAATTATGGAAATGTACAGTATGAGATCAAAGGAAGTCCAATAGCTTGTCTCATGATGTGGTCCCTGTATCTTTCATTGATATTAAATGAATTGAATCCCTTGATCTCTTTAACACCAGGCAAGAAGTCCAAAAGTTTGGATGAAAATTCCTTCCTTAAATACCAAAAGAGGTTGAAAGAGTTTGTTGATCTGATTCCTGGGGATAGAAAGAGAAGAGCTTTCTTAGGTAAACACAACATTATATAGGTCATTCAAAATGACTACAACTAAGGCTTATATATCATTCTTGCAAAGTGCTATTCACCTGACCTAATTTTCATGAATTTTTAAGGCAATGTAAAAAAATGCCCAAATAAATCCATGCAATAGGTGATGGGATGAAATATCTCACTTGTCATTTCGTTATGCACCCTGTAGGGCAAAACTAAGTTTTTGCATGGTTTGTTTGTTTATATGGTGTGTTGGGGCTCTTTTTGACTACAAAGGTCATCTCAGTGCCCATGGAAAAAGTAAGACGAAAAGCTAGTTTAAAGTAAAACAAAAGATTTTCTGATGAGATAAAGAAATTGCCCATAAAGGGAAATCCCCAGGAGGAAAAATATGATATTGTTTCTACACACCTTCAATAATCGCAGGATACATTATGCCAATGTGGGGTAAATAACTTTCCTGTTGCTCCTATGACTGTTCACGTAACACTTCTTAACAGAGTTAGCCACTTGAGCTATCTTGTGCAAGATAATTCTACCATTAATTGTTGACAAAAATAACCAATGTTAGCATCATAAGTCCTGCACATTTTTATGGAAAATCTTGAGAAGCAACAAGGTTAAATTTTCTTGCTTAACTCTATCCCTACTTGACCTAGATTTCAAGATTGGTCTCACCTAGCCACAACAACTTTCAGGAAAATATCTCTCACTCAGCTTCCTTTCAAAGACTGAATACAAAAATATCAATCTTACACATCTAACCATCAAAATTGTATATCAATGTCAACAGTTAAAAAAAAATAACGCCCAAAACTTTACAAAACTGTCAAATATTGGCCCCTAAAAATTCAGGCAAAAACGAAAGTATATTGCAAAGGGAGGGAATCACTCCTGATAATTGTTTGCTTTGTATTTTTCTGCATTCTCTTTGAGTTTAAGATCCGCAGCATTTTCAACATAAGTCAATTGTGGCAATACAAGCGCATACTGGAAGTTTCGACTTAGGTCGAAGGTGGCAATGTAAGGGTTAAGTTGGATGCTCCTTTTCCTAAAAAGTTCATTTTCAATCGCTCTTTTGCTTTTCCAGCTCCCAATGTATGGAATTCTCTTTCTGTTAACACAAAAAAATCTAACTGCTTTCCTACTTTCAAACAAAATTCAAAAGCTGACTTCTTTAGGTAAGTGTATGACTAACATGTAAGGATTAGAAATTAGAAATTTGTAGGTCAATTGTGTATATTGTGACATTGTAAGCGTCGGCAAGCATTTTATTTACATGGAGGTGGACGCTATGTAAATCCATATTATTCTTATACATGATACACAAATTTAACTTTATTTCAAAAACCGTTTATTTTTTCTTTTCAAAGGTTTATTCTCATCATAGGTGCTACAACCAAATTTTGAAAAAGGAGGAAATTTACGCGGAGAATGTCGATTTCCGCGACAAATGACGCGGTGACGTCCATCAATCATAATGGCATACGACACAATGGACACTGGTGCAGGAACTCTAGATCTGAGTCTAGATCTAAACTAGACCTATCTATCAAGAAAGTCTACAGAGACAGATCTAGAATTTAGATCTCGAACTTAGATTTCAGATAATATATCTCTATCTAGATTCTAGATCTAGATCTAGATCTTATCTAATCTAGATCTAGAATGTAGCAGGTGAGTATGCTCACTGGTCATCCCAATGAATATAAAATTTGTCTCACACCAGCATAAATAATTCTTGGCTTGTTCAGTTTTCTCACATACTCAGAGAACAAGTGTCGAAATGGTTTATCTTCTGGATCCACGACAAATTCTTTTTATTTTTAATGTCCTTGTCAATCTCTCGAGCACTCCCCCTCTTTCAATCAGGACATATGACCCACTGTGCCATTGTGTAGAGTCCATTCACAACAAAAGTCTTTTGCTTAGGGCCTAACGCTTAAAGCAACAAGTTGACTACCATTTAGGCCTAGCAGTTTCACGCATCCTAGTTTTTGACTTTCGCATTCAGACCTCCATCTTTCGCTTTTGCGGCGCGAGTTCCAATTTATTTGATTAAAAAAAGTTGGAACTTTATTCCGGCGAAACGAAAAAAGCCGAATTCCACTTTTCGGCGGAAATGTGGCACCTATGTTCTAATGCTCACATATCTGATGGTTGTATTACAGCAGGCACATTAGTATCCTTTCATTGAGACCTATAAAGCAGGAATTTTCAAGGACTTTCCTTATCATTAAGGATTCGAGCCGGCACTGCGTTTTTTTCCTTGGGCAAGATAATTTGCCCCTATTGCGTGCCGCTCTGTGGCTGACACTAGGTTTCTTTTTGGTCTTCCTTCAAGAGAACCAAAAGAAAAATTGCCCTCAGGTCATTAAAGGCTTTATTTATGTAATATTACTAGCAGCTTTGATTTATCTAAGCTATCAAGTTAATCTATGATCTTAGGCATAAAACAAGAATCAGTGAAAAAAGATAAGTCAAGAAGCTCTCCAGTTCTTAGCATCTTCTCATGCTAGAAAGTTGCTTATGTAAGTGTTTAGTGATACTTTGGACAAGCCATCTTTTGATCTTTTGTTCTGGCATAAAAATTATTGTTGCCAGGGACAAAAGTTGAAAGGTTTAAAAAACAACACAAAAAGACAATTGGGTAATCAAAAGAGCTATTACTTCTTTTTTTGGCAAGACAAGTGAAAAAAAAGAGAAAGCATTCATTAAAAAAGTGACACCACCTGAAAAACACAACTAGTGCAATATAAATAGTGGTTAACTGCCCTTCCATACATGAAGCAAAATGATTTATATTCTCGAAATCCTGGGACACATTTTAATTTATATTCTGGAAATAAGATGCATATCTCATGCAGAATTTTAAAAAAACAACAACCCAAAACTATGAGAGAAATATGAGCATTGTACCTTTTGAATATAATCTTTTTCACAAGAACTGATGACTCTTGTTTTGATATGATTGCAAAGTTAATGAAAATGTGGGCACCAAATTTATCATTAGAATACATTAATAGCCTATGCTTTCATGTAAAGTTGTAACTACCAAAATGCCCACTTTACGCACTTGATTCTTCAAGAACGCTTCTATGATCCTGGAGGAAAAACAAAACCCATGAAACTTTTCTTTTTTAAAAAATTCAACAAGTAGACATCCTCCCCTTGACTGTAAATTAAATGAACATGAGAAAATTCATGACTACTGACATGTCCCGGTGGTCCTGCCACCGCCTGTGGCTGACAATTTGCCAACAATGGTAAGGTGTAGCCCATTAAATCTCATGAACACTGTACATTGTGTTTAAAGTGCATGCTAGAATGGCACCAAAGATGTGTGCCTTCTATTACATATAATATAGTTCCTCTATCTTACGAATAATACAAAGAAAATTACCAACCCCCCCCCCCCCCCCCTCCACACACACACACACACATTTATATTACAAGCACCCAAATTTATATCAATATAAAACAAAGTCAAGCATAAATTATAAATTCAAGTCTGACTCATGCTAGGCATCATATACAGTAATGCGCAAAAATAACACAACACCCATTCAATGGACTTGTGCCACCAACTTTTCATATCTGTTCAGTTTTAAGTAGCTTCCCATTAATCTGTCATTAGTTTCAAACATGCTGACACCTCAATCAGCCAAATGCTCCCAAATCCCGCAATTACACAGACATTCATAAACCAGCAGTCAGAAATTACACTCTACAAAAGGGAATAGAGAGAAAAATACTATTGTTTGAGTTAAGGGAAATTGATATGCACATTAGTGCAGTGCATACTGATGCAGAACACCCAATGGCTTAACAGGGGATGAACCTTGAATTTCAGCCTATTTTCCTTTAGATCTCATTTCGCAAAGCAGATTTTCTTAAAACGATTGTTTAAAATTCACAAAAAGTCAATGCATCGTCTTGGAACCCCCACTGAGGTGTCAGATTGTGTGCAATGAGATATAGTTTCAACAAGTATATTTGTTTTTGGTCTTTGAATTAATGTTCTATAGCTATTGTTATGCAAGTGAGTGTAACATTACTTTTGCGCATGATTATATATATGATACATGTATATGAAAGATAAGAAGTAAGATGCATTTATAATTTCATTCCAGGCAGCATGCGTATTGTGCTGTTTACGCACCCGCCTGTCACACACCTCCTGCATGAGTGAGGACAGGTAAAGAAGCTGCTGTCTGAGGCTGGCCAAATCGGACTGTAGCTGGTAGTAAGTTTCTGTTGGGATGGCCACACAATCCTCCCCGTCAATAACAATTCTTCTCAGGTCTTCTAGGGGCTGCACTAAGTCTTCAGTGCTTTCTACCAGTTGCCTGTAAAAGGTGGGAAAAGACTACTGTTTTACCTCAAAAAATGAAATGCTTTATCTTATCAACTATATATCATAAGATTTATGCAAAAATCAATGCAACAAGGAACATGAAGAAACTGTGAATTGGGGATAAGAGGTAGGTATTAGAGGAGGTATAATAGAATTGGCACCTTGATACTTTTGTCTCTCAATGTGTAACAGAATCAATTATAATTTTATCTCATCTTAATTTCTTATATCTTTTGCACAAAAATTGTATGTATATATTATATCTTTTAATTTGATTAATTACGCACACACGTGTCTGCAAGCAAATTTCTGATATTCAGCTGAAGCAATGTCATTATTATTATTATTATTGTCATATAAGTTCACGTCACTGGTTGACTTGACAACCATATTCTGTAATGACGCCACCGGTTGACTTGGAAACCATATTCTGTAAGATTTTAAAGTAATTTGTTAGTTCGTAACTGGCGCAGCTGACATGGTTGACCATGGTGTCCAGCGAGCGAGCTCATGACTTCCTCGTGATAAAAATATATTCACTCGTCATAGTTCGGACGAAAGAGAGAAATTAGAATTAGTTGCACCCAGGAACTCAGACAGTCAACATCCAACCCAAACAAGTCCTGATATCTCAGCAATGATCTTCTCTCGCATCTAGATTTTAACTTCAACTAATTTTGGAGATAGTCTGAGCTAAATTACAACTCAATCGTCCAGCTCCAAGAGACGAAGGTATTATCGTTGTCATTTTAACCTCGTCAGAATGTCTCTGATTTATAATTGATACTCGATGCGTGAAAGAGAGCATCCTTTAATTGAAGATTGAAGTGAACTGTAAGCTATGAAATGTTTATCATTTTTGAAACTAGAAGTCGTCATCCTGAAGTTTAAATAAATTCCAAACTACCTACTACCTTCGTATTATAAGTACGTCAAGAAATAAAATATTAAAAGACGACAGGAAATGCCATCACAACAACCTCTCGATACTCTTTTTCTTCTTCATGACTTTTGCTAGTATTTTTCGCTATTTTGTTTGTTTGATTGTTTCGATTTTCTTTAAGGCTTTGTTTTGTTTTGTTTTGTTTGTAGGGTTTTGCGGGATTTTTTTTCTTTCGCAGGTGGGTGGGGGTATCTCATAATATTTTTAGAAAACATAGCTCAAAGCCCTTTACATTCATCGCTACGAAACGGCATTGTAAGCATGAAAGACACATGAGAGATCATCCTTTCTTTCGGGGAACAGCGAGAGAAGATATCAAGGTTCAGAGACAATTCAGATTTTCTTTTTATAGTGCATTTCAATGATATCACATGGCTACAATGCAGAAATAATCAATGTTAACATATCCAAAACCTGACAGGAAAAATTACTGCTCTTCTTCTTGATCAGAGGCCTTTCAAGTGTAGCGAAGATACATGGGCCACCTCCCACAACTTTGAATCAGAGAACTTCGATGTTTCACCGGATAGCAACTGTAAGGAAATAAATTAATGGTAAAAACAGAGGGAATCAGATACGCTGAATGAGAAGCACGGCACACCTGGCATCGCACGATACACCGAGACCAGTGAAATTTGAAAAGCCGTGGTCGGATTGGTATATTACGATGATATGGACGATCATGTCACGGTATACTGAAGCAGAATTTTAAAATAGCAGGATCTTAAAAGTTTCATTTTGCATTTTTTTTCTCCAATTGCTGCATGTAGATTGAATGCGTGGAACATGAACAAAGGCATAAAAAACAATGTCCACGCTGGAACCAAAATGTTACAGAAATATAATCAATACCTCATGGACAAAAAAGAGAGCCATGAAACAACTTTCAAAGAACTTGCCATCATCAACGAATGGCTAACCACCATTGTAAAGAAAAGAAGGCTTGCATATTCTGGTCACTTCAAAATGCATCAAGGCTTAGAAAAACCAATATTGAAAGCAAAATGCCACTCTAGAAGAAAAGAAAGACCTACACGAAGATAGAGCGACAACGTCCATTTAGACCCGGGAGCTGACCTGAATACAGCGGGAAATGGCACTGTAGAGAGACTTCTTTAGAGAGTTTATCATGAGGGCGAAGGTCAATGTAGGAACATGCCACCTGATGAAGGACATTGAAACTTTCTGACATAGGTTTTCTATGTACCTGATTCTAAGAGAAGGTAGACATTCATGTTTTCAGCCTTTTTCTTGAATTTATATGAGTATGTATTTGTGTCAACACGTCAAGCTCTTTTATTTCTCATTCAAGCTACGTGTACGTGTACTTGATTTTCGACTTGCGAGGGCGGATTTTAGAGCCATACGCTTTATGGTGCGTGTGTATGTGATTTATTTGTTTGTGTGTACATTATTGATGCAGGTGTGTCAAATGAGGGGACGTGCAAGGTCGTCTGCATAAGCTAGATAATGCTTTAGGGTCCATTGCAAACTATTTCTTTTCCCCCTCTTCTTTCATGGCCTTAACAACGGCAAAAAGTATTCGAGAGGCAGAGAATAGGTACCGTTGCCATACACCAATTAGGACATGGGAACTCTGGCTTTCTATATTCTCTTGAATTCACGTGTGCATTCATACAGTTCTGTTTTCACGTGATCTAGCAGTAAAGAGTAACCCAGATTGTAATGATACAGATTCCAGAGAGTCTTTATTGATTGTGCACACTTATCCTTAGTGCCATGGCTTGATTGGTGCATGATCTATTTTTTCTTTCGAAACAAACATAGATCTAATAGTTAACTGGTCTTCCAGGTTTGTATCCATTGCATCTTTGATTCTTTTGGGGATGACTTATCACTGTTTGTCTATTACCCTTTATCTGGCATTCTGATTGGGTTTGTTTTCAATCATTCGGAATGTTTTTGGCGATGTACACATTTTTGTTATAACCTGCAAGACATTTCAACTGCTATGTTATTACTTGTGATGTTGGAAAATGAAAGGAAGATGACTCCACTTATTACATAATTCAATTATTATTTGCAATGTGTCCATTTCCTTTCTATGTGTTTATCGTGTTTTCCCCGATGATACTATGAAAGACCTCAGATTAGATTTTTTTGGACTGGTAGAAATTCTAAAACGTCGTCGCATGTAAACATATTGAATTTCTAACAATCAGCAACATTATCCTATTGAATTTCAACGGTAGGCTTGGGTGATAATTCATTTATATTTATACTTTATATTCATATGAAGTAACTTTCCACCATGGCATGTGTTGGAAATTATGCGCTGATGTTGTATCCGCTTACAATACAAACCATGATTATTTCGGAATGAGTTTAAAGATCTGAAATACATCATTGCATTACAATTTTAAAAGATGATATTTTTACCAACCACACGAAGTGTAACCATAATGCCCCCTACCAAACATTAATCAATAAATAAACAAACAAATACCAAGATTGTGTTCTATCAACCATGAAACAAAGTGTACAAATAAAGTTGGACGACTCCAGCTTGCTATGATGCGGTATATTACCTGTTATTTCTAATATTATATTTTTATCCCTTTGCAGCTGGCCTCTTGCATTCGTTTGTGAATACATTAGTTCCATTGATAACGCTTGTAAGCTTTGTGGAAATTGAGTGAAAAAGGTCATGATCGCCCTCTATTGAAGTATCATTTTTGGATCAATCGTAGTCGAATTGTAGCATGGATTTAAACATCCCACTTTTATGAAAGGTTTCTTGAGAATGTTTTCCTTTGCCAACTAAAATCCGATCTATAAAAAAAAATTGATTGGAATAACCTGTACAACAGTTAATGAGAAACAACTTAGTATAACGTCAGTCCTTTTGTGAGTCTCTGAAGTTCACAATTTGAATTTCAACCTGCATTTTTTTTCTCTTATAGAGAAGGAAATGTCAATGCCAAAGTCAGCAATATGTCAAGAGAGATACGCGCATCTAATCGAATTAAGTGACTATAAATAACGACAACGAATGAAGTCCAGCCTTTTTCATAGCAAATTTAATGAGGGTTACCTTGTATTTTGATTATGAAACTTTTTATAAGTAATGAGGATTTTTTTTTTTTAATTCTTTTAGCGCGTATTCTGAAGTACGTTCAACGAGTACAGACTCCTCAATGGTTAAGGTGTCGATCTGGGATCGGGAGGTCCAGGATGTGATTCGCGCCAGCGACGACTTGTGCTAAAACGTTCTCTAATTGCTCACTCAAATCAGGTGTTAAATGAGTACCTAGCAATAGGTTGGTGTCGTTGCGCAGAATATGTTGCACTTTACTGTATGCCCTCCAACGGGTGTGCCTGCTAGGGGATAAAATATTATAAGGCGCTTTGAGAATGATCTTAGAACAGTGGAAAACAGTATATAAATGCAATATTTACTCAGTGTTGCATAAAAAGAAGGAGAAAGCCAATGTCTATTTGCCTAATAGAAAGCGCAGAATGTACAAGTCAACTTTATCAAGCATGTTCGATTCAACGCTTTATCCTGTACTGTATGCGGGTTAGGTATTACAAAGATTATTTCTTCATTCAGATAATAGCAGTATGTTGTATATTGCTGTCTAATTGTACATTGAAAACTTGATGGTTAATGAAAGTACACAAGTGCTGGCATCAGAGCTATGATTATGGGAGTGTTTTGCATAATTATGCAATTTCTCTATCGATTTCTGCTTAACCTTTAATATTGATCAGATTGCGGCTACATATTTTCAAGCATACGATAATAGTAATACATCACTCCACAAAGAGAGCAGAACCATGGCACATGATTTTTGCAACACCCTTGCAGGTTAAAGAGCGGCATTGCATTCTGCCAAGTTGACATTCTGGGTGCCATTAACCGATCTGAAAAGTGTATGTCAGGAAGGGGTCTAAATCATTGACAACCAATTGAGCAAGTCTATGTAGTATGATTTCAGAAGTATCGATAGAGCCTGAAATTCTCAATGGAAGAATGTCGTTGGAGGTGGGTGTCTCACTCAGTCTGGCTCTGAGACTAAGCTAAAGGTGTTGTCAGTAGGAGGGGGAGGGAGTGGGGGGGGTTATTAGGTGGTGTCAGAGAAGGCACCACTGAACGCCACTGAAGTGACTCAGCAGCAGTGCATGGCCTTTCTGGCTGGTGGCCCCTTGGTGACCTAACAGAGATACATTCCCTATGGACTTCTGGATCTTGGATTGTGACGTGATGAGCCTGGGCCTGGTTGTGACGGCAACATTGGAATGAGCAGCGTGATAAAAGCAGTTCAGGGCCGTCACCACAAGGTGAGGGGGGAAAAGTCTAAGTCTAAGTAGTGTGGTTTCAGAAGTATCGATAAAGCCTGGAGATCCGCAAATGTTACTACTGGGACTTAGATCTAATTGATTTTTATTGCAATAACCAGCTTGCTGATCTGAGTACTGGACAATGGCAAGAACCGACCTAATAGGTCAAGCTCCGTTCCTCTCACACCATATTTGTACGTAAATTATGCGGACATTATGACCATGAATGATGACAAATGAAGATTTATCAAGTAGCTAAAGTAGACAAGAAGATATTATGGAAACCACGATCGGGAAGAAAAAATGGAGATGGATTGGACGATGTGCAGAGAAGGAAACAAGATGGCATCGTTAGAACAGCACTATACCAGACTCCCGTCGGGAAAAGAAGTAAGCCAAGAATTATGTGGAGAAGACTTGTGGAAAACAAGACAACTTTGTGGATCCTTGAACTACACTGGCAGACAAACCTAAAGAAAAGAACCTTCATTGTTGTTGTCCTATTCACCACCAGGAATAATAATACTGACTTGCTAACTTGAAGCTGTGTCGCCGCCTGGTTTACAGACATGGTCGCCTCATTGCTCTCTCTCTCTCTCTGGTTTTATTACTCAAATGTGGCTCTTTCATCAATGTGCTATCATGTTAATGTCAAATTGTACTTTCCTTTACAAACAAACCCAGAAGAATAGTAACAAATCGCTGCTGGGCACAGACATTGGCATTAGTGCAGTGCCGGAATGCCTGTGTGCCCGGCAGTAATGTCTGCAAGACTCATGAGGGTGGAAAGTTACTTTCATTTACAGGCAAAAGAAGAATACTTAAAATTCGCTGCCGTGTACAGACATTGGAATTAGTGCAGTGCAGGAATGTCTGTGTGCCCGGCAGTAATGTCTGCAAGACTCATGAGGGTGGAAAGTTACTTTCCTTTACAGGCAAAAGAAGAATACTTAAAATTCACTGATGTACAGACATTGGCACTAGTAAAATGCCGGAATGCCAGTATGCCCGGCAGTAATGTTTGCAAGACTCGTGAAAGTTGAAAGTTACTTTCCTTTACAGCCAAAAGAAGAAGAATACTTAAAGCCGCTGCCGGGAACAGACATTGGCATTAGTGCACAACCGAAATGCCTGTGTGCCAGGCAGCGACGTCTGCCAAACTCATGAGGGTGGAAAGTTACTTTCCTTTACAGCCAAAAGAAGAAGAATACTCAAAGATCGCTGCCGGCCACAAACGATGGGACAGGTGCAATGTGCAAATGCCTGTGTGAGTAGGAAAATGACATAAACATTTTGAATTTTGATTGATTATGGAGTAAAAAAAACCCAAAAGAACAAGATTTTAAATAATTATGTGGAAGTTACTTCTCAATATTCTGAGTGACCTGTTTCTTTTATGTTGTGTTTTTCTTGTACAGATTCTACTCCAATCAAGACTAAAAAATAACGTGGGTAAGTTGTATGTTTGGCCTGACATTTCTGGAACTCAATATTGTTTCTGTTTCTTCCACTTACTTGTTGTTTACCAGTCTAATAAAGATTGTGTACGTTTTAGTAATCAAATGTGACTCTTTAATCAATGTGCTATCATGTAAATGTCAAATTGTACTTTCCTTTACAGGCAAAAGTCGACGAATTACTAAGGACTGTTGCTGGGCAAAGACATTGGCACTATTGCGGTGCCAGAATGCCTGTATGCCGGACAGTGAGGTCTGTCAAACTTACGAGGCTGGAAAGCTACTTTCCTTTCCAGGCAAAAGAAGAAGAATACTCAAAGATCGCTGCCGGGCACAGACATTGGCACTAGTGCACTGCCGGAATGCCTGTGTGCCAGGCAGTGACGTTTGCCCAACTCATGAGGGTGGAAAGTTACTTTGTTTTACAGTCAAAAGAAGAAGAACACTCAAAGATCGCTGCCAGGCACAAACAATGGGACAGGTGCAATGTGCAAATGCCTATGTGCCTGACAGAGAAAGACATTCTCTACAAAAGTTAAGTGTTTAAAGGACTTTATTAATATACATGTAGTTCTGAGTAGGAAAATGACATAAACATTTTGAATTTTGATTGATTATGGAGTAAAACCCCCCAAAAAGAACAAGATTTTAAATAATTATGTGGAAGTTACTTCTAAATATTCTGAGCGACCTGTTTCTTTTATGTTGTGTTTTTCTTGTACAGATTCTACTCCAATCAAAACTAAAAAATAACATGGGTAAGTTGTATGTTTGGCCTGACATTTTTGGAACTCAATATTGGTTCTGTTTCTTCCACTTTTTGTTTACCAGTCTAATAAAGATTGAGTACGTTTTAGTAATCAAATGTGACTCTTTAATCAATGTGCTATGATGTAAATGTCAAATTGTACTTTTCTTTACAGGCAAAAGTCAACGAATTACTAAGGACTGTCGCAGGGCAAAGACATTGGCACTAGTGAAGTGCCAGAATGCCTGTATGCCCAGAAGTGAGGTCTGTCAAACTTATGAGGGTGGATTGTTACTTTCCTTTGCAGGCAAAAGAAGAAGAATACTCAAAGATCGCTGCCGGGAACAGACATTGGCACTAGTGCAGTGCCAGAATGCCTGTGTGCCAGGCAGTGAAGTTTGCCCAACTCATGAGGGTGGAAAGTTACATTCCTTTACAGCCAAAAGAAGAAGAATACTCAAAGATTGCTGCCGGGCACACACAATGGGACAGGTGCAATGTCGAAATGCCTGTGTGCCTGACAGAGAAAGACATTCTCTAAAAAAGTTAAGTGTTGAAAGGACTTTATTAATATACATGTAGTTCTGAGCAGGAAAATGACATAAACATTTTGAAATTTGATTGATTATGGATAAAAAGAACTACAATAGGTTTGAATAAAAGATGGCTTTTTGTACAAAAAGAACAAGATTTTAAATAATTATGTGGAAGTTACTTCTCAATATTCTGAGTGACCTGTTTCTTTTATGTTGTGTTTTTCTTGTACAGATTCTACTCCAATCAAGACTAAAAAATAACGTGGGTAAGTTGTATGTTTGGCCTGACATTTCTGGAACTCAATATTGTTTCTGTTTCTTCCACTTACTTGTTGTTTACCAGTCTAATAAAGATTGTGTACGTTTTAGTAATCAAATGTGACTCTTTAATCAATGTGCTATCATGTAAATGTCAAATTGTACTTTCCTTTACAGGCAAAAGTCGACGAATTACTAAGGACTGTCGCTGAGCAAAGACATTGGCACTAGTGCAGTGCCAGAATGCCTGTGTGCCCGACGGTGAGGTCTGTCAATTGTACGAGGGTAAAAAGTTACTTTTCTTTGCAGCCAAAAGAAGAAGAATACTCAAGGATCGCTGCTGGGCACAGACATTGGCACTAGTGCACTGCCAGAATGCCTGTGTGCCAGGCAGTGACGTTTGTCGAACTTACGAGGGTGGAAAGTTACTTTCCTTTGCAGGCAAAAGAAGAAGAACATGCAAAGATCACTGCCAGGCACAGACATCTGCCCTAGTGCACTGCCGGAATGCCAATGTGCCAGGCAGTGACGTTTGCCCAACTCATGAGGATGGAAAGTTACTTTCCTTTACAGCCAAAAGAAGAATAATACTCAAAGATCGCTGCCGGGCACAAACGATGGGACAGGTGCAATGTGCAAATGCCTGTGTGCCTGACAGAGAAAGACATTCCCTTAAAAAGTTAAGTGTTTAAAGGACTTTATTAATATACATGTAGTTCAGAGTAGGAAAATGACATAAACATTTTGAATTTTGATTGATTATGGATTAAACCCCCCCCCAAAAGAACAAGATTTTAAATAATTATGTGGAAGTTAATTCTCAATATTCTGAGTGACCTGTTTCTTTTATGTTGTGTATTTCTTGTACAGATTCTACTCCAACCAAGACTAAAAAAATAACGTGGGTAAGTTGTATGTTTTACCTGAGATTTCCCTAACTCAATCTTGTTTCTGTTTCTTCCACTTACGTTTTGTCTACCAGCCTAATAAAGTACATTTTATTAATCAAACGTGGCGAATAAATCAATGTTTTGTCTACCAGCCTAATAAGGATTGAGTACATTTTATTAATCAAACGTGGCGCAAAAATCAATGTGCTATCATGTTAATGTAAAGTTGTACTTTCCTTAAAACCAAAAGAAGAAGAATACTCAAAGATCGCTGCTGGGCACAAAGAATGGAACAGGTGCAATGTGGGAATGCCTGTGTGCCTAGCAGCGACATCTACAAAACTCAACAGGGTAGTAAGATGTGATTTTTGCACTGGTAATAATATTGATCAATCATTCCAAAGTTGCAAACATCTGCTATCTCACCCTCTACCCAGAAGACAATAGACCAAGATATTCAGGCCAAAGAGGCAACAGAGGCTATCTTAGCTCCCACCCAAAAGAATATAACCAAGATATTTAAGCCACAAAGGCAACAGAGGCTATCTCAACTCCTATCGAGAAGAAAACAGACCAAGATATTCGAGGCCAAAGAGGCGACAGAGCGGCCAGAAGAGGAGCAGAGAAAAAAATTCAACGCCGCCCTGTTGAGAGAAATTAAAGACCAAATAGCAAAGGGGCCAAAAGACTTCCAATAAAGGTTGTCATAGCCGAGGGGTGGGAATGGGGACAAAATACAGATCTTGTATGCGTTGTTGATCACATTCAGGAATCATTTGTTAATGGTGGGATACAAAACAGTTTATTTTTCTTTGCAGCTCATATACTCAGACACTGTTGCCAGGCAAAAACCAAAGCAGAGGAATAATGTAAGAATTATTGTCCTCCTGCCAACGATGTTTGCCACGGGCATTTACACGGTAAGTGTCATTTTAGCACTGGTAGTAAGATTGGTATTTATTATAAGAATATTATTATTGCAACTTAAGAATCGACGACAGAGAAACAAATCAAACATTCCTAAGTTGTAAACAACTGCTATCTCAGCTTCTACGCAGAAGAAAATAGACAAACATATGCAGGCCAAAAGACGACAGAGGCTATCTCAGCTTCTACCAAAGAGAAAATAGACCAAGATATTCGAGGCCAAAGAGGCGGCAGGGCGTCCAGAAGAAGAGCAGAGAAAAAACTCAACGCCGCCCTGTTGAGAGAAATTAAACACCAAATAGCAAAGGGGCCAAAATACTTCCAATAAAGGTTGTCATAGCCGAGGGGTGGGAATGGGGACAAAATAAAGATCTTGTATGCTTTGTTGATCACATTCAAGAATCATTTGTTAATGGTGTGTACATAACATTTTGTTTTTCTTTGCAGCTCATATACTCAGACACTGCTGCCAGGCCAAAACCAAAGCAGAGGAATAATGTAAGAATTATTGTCCTCCTGCCAACGGTGTTTGCCACGGGCATTTACACGGGAAGTGCCATTTTAGCACTGGTATTAAGATTGGCATTTATTATAAGAATAATAATATTGCAACTTTGGAATCGGCGACAGAGAAAAAAATCAAACATTCCAAAGTTGTAAACAACTGCTATCTCAGGTTCTACCCACAAGACAATAGACCATGATATTCAGGCCAAAAGGCGACAGAAAAAATCGAAGATTGCAAAGTTGCAAACAACTACTATCTCAGCTTCTACCCAGAAGATAAGAGACCAAAATATTCAGATCAAAGAGGTGACAGAGGAAAAATTGAACATTCCAAAGTTATAAACAACTGTTTATCTCAGCTCCTACCCAGAAGAAAATAGACCAAGATATTCACGCAAAAAGGTGACAGAGAAAAATTCCAAAGTTGCAAACAACTATTAAAGATCTGAAAAGAAAAAAAACGCATCCGAACGCATTTGATATCGTAAAAATGTAGTGGTCAGATTAGACAAAAGGTTGAAAGGTATAGCAGCTAGAACACGTCACGCTATTTCAGCTCCTACCATGAAGAAAATAGACCAAGATATTCAGGTCAAAGAGGCAACAGAGCATCCAGAATAGGAGTAGAGAAAAAAATTCAACGCCACCCTGTATAGAGAAATTAAAGACCAAATGGCGAGGGGGCCAAAATACTTCCAAAACATTTTGCCATAGCCAAGGGGTGGGAATGAGGACAAGCTCCCACTGCCAACAAAGTGTTCCGCATCTCAAACAGCCTCTGTCAACCAAGTCCAACTCCTAGCCTGCTCTTGTGTCTAAGATATAAGTCCGGCGGAACTGCTTCTACCAATAGGAGACGGCCGAAGCCAGGTAGCTGGCACCCAAAAACAGTTCTTTGGGCAGATGAGGCTCATCAATCTGAGAAGACAATTCATCTAAGAGAAGGAAAACTCTGATCTCAAGCCTCAGCTGCCTTGTGGCCATACCCATCCTTGGGAGACGCTTCGGGAGTAAACCCTGAGGACAAATCCGGAGCTAGAGTTTCTATAGGCAGGTGATGATGCATAACAATACTATTCTGATAACTCCAGCGACATCAAGAGATGCCAGATGTATTGGCTCTGCCTCTCCCATGGATCACATCTCTTGCGTGGGGAGAGCGAGTTTGAGTTTGATTGTGGTTTATGCCAAATACATCCCATAGGGATGATCTCAAGGCTTTCTTGATTTCAGTTTTCCCTTACTATCATGATTTTATCTTCCCTCCTAGTGCATGAAGGAGTTAAAAAATCTATGATGAGGGTTCTTAAACTTTGTAATAAAATTGGATGGCTTTTAAAAATCCCAAGATGTTGGGTCCACATCTCGAAAGATGTCCCATAAATTTTTTTTATTGTAAAAGTTCCTTCTTATGTTATCCATATGTGCACACACCAACTAAACATGCTTTATTGTCAGAGTGGCACCGCATGAAGGACACAATGGCAAGGGTTCTTTTTTTAGTATAAAGCAGTGGGTTAT
>JAOYNN010572420.1:0-13338 GCA_025770095.1 Goniobranchus kuniei
CACTGTTCTTTATCAAGCCTTGAATGGTCGAGTCATCAGCAAATTTAATTAAGCGTGTTGTACATGCATTTAGATTAGACATTTCGTCGCCTTCACCACATACCGACATATCTCAAAATAAAAGGGTTTTGAATTATTCCAAGAAATTAACTTAGCATGTCGACATCTTTCCTTTGTAAAATTGTTGAAATGAAATTCGCCATAGATTCTGAGAAACTCAAACCTTGCTAATGACGTATCCCAATTTCCCAAATGTCAGCCTCTACAACAAATTGACATATGTCCTTACGGCTGTTTGTGCCATGTGTCTCGCACGCGACCGGGTAATTTAGACAGTGGCTTATCTCTTACCTGTCACGTTTATTAACTGTGTCGTCGATGCTGTGTTACATCTTGTTCATTACATTTTTATTTCGAGACATACTCTATACTCAAAAATGAAAATTTTGAAAAACCGAGATAATTCTTTTCTACTAATTTTTCACTAAAGTTCAAGTTGACAAAGGCAAGGCTTTGAGGGGAGAGAGAGAGAGAGAGAGAGAAAATCAAATGTTTGAATATAATTTAAAAAAATATGTATTACATATTATAAAAAATTATGGGTAACATACTTGTGCATTAATTTAATACCTTTGCTTGCTCTCGTTGGTATGCATGTGTGAGTGTGTACGTATGTGTGGTTGTGTGATTGAGTGATTAGTGAATTGAGTGCTAACATTCGGAAATGTGTATGTGTGTGTGTATGAGAGAGCGACAGAGAGAGAGAGAGGGGGGGGGGAGGAGAGTGTTAAAGATGTAAGTTTGCCTATTTTCGTTGAAACAGATTTGTGATGGAACAAGACAATATGTTCAATACTAAGAACAAGGCACCTACATATAGGAGCAGCCACCAGAAGCCACAATCAGTGATATTGAAGAGGAGCAAGTTGAAAAGCCCAAAGTGAGTCAAAGAAGGATGTCATTTTAGACTGTAGTGAACACAGCAGTTTGGAAGAAGATGACAAAGAGAGTCAGCTGACCATGATGTAACCCTTAGATATGCATTACACTGATGGCATGGCAAGTTCAGTCGGTGAGGCCTCGGGGAGTACCAACATTGAAGAGGAAATCTTTGAAGTTCATAAAAATCTAAAGATAGGACCAATTTGGTCACAAAATCCACCCCAAACAGCATGAACAGCAACAACCAATATCATTTGACCAGTAAAATCTGCTGCAAATCTAAGGGTTTACCTATAGCTAATATAGCCAATAATAGTTCCTTAATTCTTAGATGATTGATGGCATCATAAAATATACATAGGGTTCAGGGCACAAATGGAGTAGGACTGACAAAGTTGAAATAAAGGAATTTGTCATATTTTGCACTGTTTGACATGTGGGATGATATAAACCAAAACTTTACGAGAAATTGCTTTACAAGCCCCACTCACACGTTGGATGAGCAACTCATGGCTGAGGCAGGATGGTGACCATTCTAACAATCACTTCTTTTCCAACATGATGGGCAAGGCATTAAAACATAATTCATTTCAAAACAACAACATAGTCTTACAAACAGTTGGGACGCTGAATCACATTTTATAAATTAATCAGTTGATTGGAAGAGAAAGATATTTTCCAAAAGGTAAGATGAAACAGAAACAATATAAACTGATATACTCAAAACCAATTTATCAAGGCAAATTCTGCCACTTGTGGTTTAGCCTTGTCTGAACAATGTATTTATTCATATCATGACCTACTAGTTCTCAAAGAACTCCTGATTTTGGCACAGCACATTGGACAAAGCATTTAAGGCAAGGGCACAAGTAGAACAGCAAACTAAGTGTCCATAATGCAAAAAGGCAACGTATACTTCTTCATCCATACAAATTTTACACTGTCAATGATCTTTTAGCTGTCGATTTTTCTCCAGGAGGTGGAGAGACTCATCGCTATCCTTTTATTCCGGTCCACTTGAATCCTGTGCAGCTTCACTTGTGCTTCTGGTTCAGCATGGTCATGTTCATCAACTTCCTCAACAAAGACAGCCCAGTGAGGGCTTCTGTGCTTGAAAAATCTCCTCCAACTTCGGGAAGTTTTTTCTCTTTTGCTTTTTTCACAAGACGTTTTGCAATGTCCATCTTGCCTTTACAATTGCAAAATCCATCTTGGCATGACTTCCCTAGGGTCAATTTCTCGCTGACTCTGCTGACCTTGATCTGTCACATTTTTCACAAGTGTCTCATTAGCATCAAGTTAGGCTCTCTCAGCAAGATTGGTATTTTGAAAGACAGACTCAATAAAAGCTTTTCATTTTGGAAGCCAACAGACATACTTTTCATGGGTCATCCTCACTCTCCCAATTTCTTAGACCACCATCACAAACGAAACATTTGACAATGTCTTGCTGGAGAAAAATACTACTTTTTTGCAAGAGCTTCGAGAGCTGGTCCTTTCATTGGATTCCACTTTTCAAAAGATGCTAAATCTGATTGTTTGGTTTTCTACTTTGAGTATCTTGGTTTTGCTAGATTGAGGGCTGAAAGTTGGCTTTATTGAATAAAATGACTGTGGAAAATGTTTGCAATGCTCTTCCAGAAGTATGTCGTCATTCCAAATTCTTAAAATACCATAAAAGAATACACATACGATCCATTCAGATCGCCCAAAGAATATAAAGCCTGCCTGTGCAAATTCTTGTGCTGATGATGCTCTGACACCAGGCCCTTCTTTAAATGTTGCCAATTTAGCCTGATCTGAATCCTGGAAGACACCAGGATTGGAGTTTCATTGGCTAGGAATGGTTTCCCAACTACAAACCTGATGAACTGCTTGGGATAACGCTTGATGTTACAGAGGCTGTTCTTTAGAAGATGGACAGTTCTGTCTCTGACTTTGTGAAATGGGGTAATGAGAGGAACTGCTATATTTCGAACAGCATCTCTGCTCTTTTTCTATCTGGTCATCGTGTTACATTTGAAATTAAAGTTGAACTGATGGTGCATTTGTAGCTGTTTGAGGCTTTAATTGAAGCCAAGTTGAATCAGCCATTGTTGCCTCAATATACAAAGGATGCAATGTGTCATTGATCAAACTACATGCTGAATAAGAATGTCCACTAATTGTTCTCATACTCTTTTCTCCAAATTTTATCAAGCATTTAAACTATGAATGCAGAGTCCCTTTCTGGGGTACCATCACAAAGTCATTTGGAAATTTCAACACAAATACACAGTGTGGGTTATAAGTGGCATGAACTGCTAAAGAAACATTTTGTTTCTCTCAACTTTCAATGGAAATGTCACAGGAGAAGCATCGGCCTTCATCACCCTTCCCACTGAAATAAAACCAGCTTCAGTTAAATTGAGAGCACTTCATTGAAGAGCGATTATATTGATCAAGTGCTTGCCCCCAAAGAAAGTTCCAATGTTGTCGAACTCTTGAGACAAAATCTCATTGTAGAATGAAAGCAAGAAGACTGACCTTTCAACTCATTAATGCTGCTCTCAAATAGCCACGAGTAGTCAAGAACTTTCCCTTGTTTCTTTAGCTATTTTTGCGGGGACACAATCTGATTCCAATGATCAGCAGTTTACTGTCCCTAGGCCTTAAAAGGCCCAACTGAATAAGTGCATGCCATTGATCAAATACAGTATCCGCTTATATATTTGGGAAGAGGATTTGATGTTGATATATAAGAATGTCAATAAACAAAAGTACAACGCGAAAAAAAAGAAAAAAACAAGATGAGGTCAGTGGTAAAAAGACAATAAACCTATTAGCAAAAAATGAATGCTTGTGTTGGAACAGAGCAGTACATGTGTCTACCTTCTATGACGTGAAGTGAGAGAATCAACAGACAGCTGAGAGAGATGTAGGACAACCTACACTGTAGCTTTGTGATGATGAGCAAACAAAAGGAGAGGGGGGTGTTCCGGTGCCGTGTTAGCAACGCGAGTGGCAAGGCGCACACTAAACACCAAAGCACATTGTATAGGTAAAAGACCTAAGGCCTTGCTAAACGCTTATCTGTTGTGATCACTTGCTGAGGATAAGTGAAAGGCAAGGCAACTGACATCGCATGATGGATTGGGATGGGGATGGGGATTGGGGGTAGTGAAGATGCTATACCGACGGCGCAAGATGCGTACATCATCTATTACATGTAGAGTGTACATGACCTACTAAAGCCTAGTGTGTCGGTACAGTACTTTGCAGGTATGCCGACTAATAAAGAACTAATATTATGTTGACTGTTAGCGTGGCATTTCCCCCTTTAGTGTTTGTAGGCTTCACCAGGTGCTCTTGGCAGCATGTTGATAAAGCAAAGTGAGCCAAAAAAAGGTTGATATAAGAGAAATTATTCAGTAAAGATTATGAAGGAAAAATTCGGAAATTTAAAAACATGTTTATTTATCAAAATGTTGATAAATCAGCTGTCGATAGGAGTTGATTACACTGAATAAATTATGAAAGCAATCACCAGCAAATCTAAACTTTGTACTATAGGTTATAAAGATACCAAAATAAATTAGTTCTCTGAAAAGAGTTGTAATCCACTGTATGTAAGGTTACAGCCCAGACCAAGACAACATAGATCTAAAGTTTCAAAATACACAGAAAATACAGAAGTATTGTACAAGAACAATAAACAAGACGGTCAAGGCTTCGACAAGTTTGGATTTGTTGGAAAAAATTGAAAACACAAGTTGTGACAAAACCCTGTTGACACAAATATATACATCAGCACTGACAGTTGACAGTTCAATCAATGTGCTAAATTTAACACACACATTTTCTTCAGACCAATCAACCAGGAAAGCTGATATTGAGATCAATGTGAGTGAATCAGAAACTATAAACTCAGATGATGGAGAGAAGTACACATTTCAGAGAATGATGCGATAGACAGTGATTCATTAATCACAGACAGTGACTCAGAAGATCTCAACTCCAAAGTAGAGTGCACTTCTAAAAGCAGTGGAAAGAGCTTGATTCATCCTCACAGTCAATAAATTGCATTGCTGAATGAGCAAATGGACTGCGATAAAATTTGCTCAAAGATCTATCAAATCAAATGAGAGAGATAATAAAGTGTTTGACACAAACTGACTGCAAAATAGAACATATTATGTTAAGAGATTCATGAAAATATAACTATTCTTTACAGACAGAAAGTGTTTACTACGCCTAACAGCTGATTGAATATCGTTGCAAATGTAAACTTTTGCAATGTGTTTATGCATTCTATCAAGATGATCGTGATATTGAAGTAAATCATGTCCTTCCTTAAGCTCATACAGTATTTAAGACGAAAAAAGAGATAATAAACCATCAAGCTCTAAGGGATTGACAGATTGATCTAGAGCTAGAAAATTTGTGGGTTTGAACTCAATCACACATTATTTGAACAGATGTAACAGAACAGGCAAAACAAACTGATGTGTATACAAATGATAAATAAAGTCTATGTCGAATGCTTTGTGTCCAGCATTTATATTTAATTTCTTTTTCTCCCATCATTTCCTTTCCAATGATATTCCTCGCTTAAAAAGGAAGAAACATATAAGATGATCAATCAAACTTTAAACCCACCTACTAATTTAGTTCAGCATCAAAATGATCCATCTAAATCTAGAGCTGGTTGATGACTTAGATATCGTCAAGCACTCCTCAGGGGGCTTATCCTGAAGAAATCATTGAGTCATCTGTTCACTAAATTCTTAGCCAATTTCCAAAGCAGTATGTCAGTGAGAACCTCTGATGATTCTTGGCTTCAGTAGGATCTTATCCCTTCTGGTGCATTGTGCCAACAATTGCCTCTATCCCAAATCTTCAGCAGCATTCTTTCAGTCCATTTCTTGTTCAGGCAGGATTACACCTCTTCCACAATTATTTCATATCTCATACGAAATAAGGTCTGATCCCAGCGCTTATATGGTTTTCAGCTGGTCATCCTTTGCCACCTCTGTCTTCATTGCCTCCCGAACAACCGGGGGGCCACTCAACTCTTCTATTTTAAACTCATTTTCAAACTTTAAGCATAAGTAAAATGTATTATTTTATTAGTATAACTACTATAAGAACACAGTATGAATTGAACACTCAGACCATGCTAGTTTTTGTGGTTCAAATTATATTGAGACCTGTGGACACTTGGGAAAGTGATTTGCTTACTCTACTTATTATAAAATGAGTACCAGTGTATAGGCAAGTAACCCTACCACAAAGTGACATTTCGTTCATACGGCTGCTAGTTATCAATTGCACCAGTCTGATGGATCTTCAAGACTGAGGAAACTCCACTACTAACATGTCCTTGTTCTAGAATCCTGAGCTCACATCCAATTAACTGTAGATAGGGCTAAGTCCACCTTAGTCTACCATACAGTTACATTTATGGCATGAAACTTTGCCAACTGTGCTGGATACGAGGCAAAAAGATACAAAATACATTGAATTATCTGCAGAAATATATTAAAATTAGTGTCATATATAATATAAAGTCTTATACCAATCAATTGCTACGCACTGTTTACCCCACAGCATCAGATGCTTTGTGTAGCAGATTTGCCATCTTGGAAATGAGTTGATTCAATAAAATTATTGTGTTGATTAGAGCATGCATGAGGTATCCGGATTACGACATTCGCAAAAGGAAGCAACATTCATATTTCTTCTCTTTGAGATGTGGGGGTATCTGAATCACACCATTCAGATGAATTGTATAACCCAGTTTTTCTTCTCTTTGGGATGCCGGAGCACAAAAGTATCCCCAATTTACAAAAATGGGATGTTTTGAAACGACCACTGGTCATTAAAAAAGGACGATTTTGTAATAAATTTAGCACAGCCATTTGAAAAAATATTTTTTTGAGGGATTCTAAAAATTTCAGAGAAAAATTGGCACTCTCAGCAATTACAATAGAATAATAGCAACTGCTGGAGTACCAAAAGTGTTCTATCTATTGTCAACAAAATGTTATATGGTGTCGAAGATTTAGAACTTCTTATACCCAATACCTGTGATCAAAATGAGTACATTTAACGTTGTTCAAGGCATTTTCAAACACCTTTTCTAAATCATTCCACTGATGCAAACCAAGGATGGATATACGCATAACACCACCATTCGGTGCAGCCTGGCGCCGACTTTCCTCCCAGACCTCACGAGCAGCCTGAAAATGAAATATATGTACATTAGAAATGTCAGTACTGATTGTAAGTTTAAAGGCAACTGGGAAAAAAATGTTGAAAATACTGTACTGTGACAGAATGGAAAATCACCAAAGCTATAGAATCTCATCACAATCATTTACTTATTTTGCTTCTGCTGTGTCATCTTCAGTGACACATGAGGCCAACACATGGAAAAGCCATAGTTCTCTGCCTTGTTCTTTTTTGCTGACTTCCCACCCATGTTCATCTCCTCTGTCTCATCTCTCACTCTGTTGTTTCTTCACCACATTTCAATGAGGCCGCCTCTCCCTCTTTTGCTCTGGGGTATCCATGTTGAGCCAGTCTTCAGGAGCGCCTGGGTTTGCATTCTAAGGATGTGTCCAAGCCATCTCCATCTCCACTTTTAACTGTAGTTGATATTTGTTCCATTCCTTCTTTCATAAGGAGGTCCTGATTAGTAATCTTGTTTGCCAAAAATATTTGGAAGATTCTTCTTAAACGTTTCTTTCTGTCTCATCCCTTCTATATAATTTTCAGTTCCATATGATAGAAATGATGGGAGATTGGAGAGAGTGTTTGTTTTGTTTTTTTGTGTGCACATATTCAGTTTGATTTTCAGAATTTATTCTTTATTCCAGAGGCTTTTCTAGCCTTTATTCATCTTCCATTAATGTTTAGTTTATTTCAGTTTGGGGCATTTCTATTTTGGGAGATTTTCATGCCTAAATATATAAAATCTTGTACATCTTCTGTCATCTATCCCATTGTTGAAAAGAGCCATAAAACACCAAATAAACAAACAAGGATCTACTTCATCAAGTTTTATAGTCTCTGTTTAGCTGCTGATCATTCTCATCGCTTTGATTTTGACAGAATTCATTTTTAGGCATATCTTTTGAGCATTCTGTGACATTTATTGTGGTTTGTTTTCCAGATTCACAAATTTCTCAGAGAGTAGAATGATGTCATCTGCAACTTTCAGATCTTCAAGGATTTGTGTAAACATCCAAGGAATTCCTGTTTTTCCACTTGTCCAAAGATATTTTCCTTATATAGCGCTTTTCACCTTTCTAAGAACAGTCTCAAAGCACTTTACAATACTTTCCCCCTACCAGGCACACTCCTGAGGAATATACAGTAAAGAGTCAAAGCAATTTGAGTAAATTTTCTTGCTTAAAGAAACAAATCAAGTATTTGCTGGCAGGGATCGAACCAAGGACATCCCGATCCATGACCGATGCCTTAACCATTGAGCCATCAGTGTCCTTTTGAAAAGGAGAAACAGATATCAAAGCAAGATAAGGAACAAACACATTGTTTCATAGCTCCCTGTTTAATTGAATTTCATTTAAACATCTCATTAACTTTGTCAGATGTCTATTTTTTTTTACTATGTTCTTTTGTGTCTAAACAAGACGTTGGTCACAAAGATCGCATAATAATGTTTTTGTCCTGCAATTCTACAGTTAGACATTTGTGCATGCTTAGAGAAGGTCTGGAAAAGCAAAGAGACACGTCACACACAGTTGTGTTTGCCATTACCATGATGCATTCTAGCTTCTCCTCTACCTTAATCTTACAATTTTTCATGATTTTTATATCATCAATTTTCATTACTTAAAGGTCTTTGTCATTAAAAATCTCACTTTCGGATCAGCATCATCAATGGTGGCCTGCACCATCCAGCACATTGCTGGTCAGTTTTCTCCACTTATATTCATCTTAGCAGCAAGAACAAATGAAACATTCTTTGGAATTTCGCTCTTGGCCTCTCGCAGGCTTGTTTTGTACAACATTCTGTGTCTGCCCCCAGCATGCAGTCCCTCTGTCATACTTGCCATTACCGATTTCAGGATTTCTTCTCACCTCCATATATGCCAAAAGAATCACATTTGTCTTTTCCTGATGTGATACATTAAATCCCTTTGCCCTCCCATTTTTATCATCCCTTCCTCTTTCTTCATTTTAGCTGCCCAAAGGATCTCCAACATCCTTCTGTACAACCATATTCCAAAAGCCTCTATCTGGCATTTGCAGTCTTTGTCTATACAGTGTAATCCACTACATCTACAGCCGATTTATTGACATTTTGATATATTGACAGGTTTTCAAATTCCCAAATTTTTCCTTCTTTATCTTTACTAAATAATTTCTCTTACATTGATCTTTTTTTTGTCAAACTCAGCTTTATTGACAGGCTTCAAAGAGGTACCGGTACCTGGTGAAGCCCACAAACATAAAGGAGGAAATATCAACCTAACACTCAACAAATTAATACTTTCGTAGTCCGCATACGCTCAAAGTACTCTACCGACACACCAGGCTTTAGCAGATCATGCGCGGTAGGTATAATGTCCTCCCTACCCTCAATACCCATCCCCATCCCATTCCATTGCTGGCAAGTGCCATGGTCAGTAGCCTCGCCTTTCACTTATCCAGCAAACGATCACAACAGACCAGCCTTAAGCCTTTTACCTATACAAGCATGTGTGTAGCAAAGTTTGCGTTGGTATGTAGAGTGTAGGCCTCGCCACTAGTGTTGCTAGCAAGGCACCGGTACAACCACTCCCCCATACCTCCTCTCTTGTTTGCCCATCATTACAAGACCGGCTACAGTGTAGGTAGGCCTACATCTCTCTCAGCTCTTTTCCAGTACATGAATTTATTCTGTTGCTGATAGGTTTATTGTCTTTTTCCTGCTGGCCTCCCGTGGCATTCTTATTTATCGATATTCTTATATATCGATATTAAATCCTATTCCAAAAGCATGTCGATATAAGCAGATTACACTCTACGTTGTTACAACTCTCCATCTTGTGTTAAGCTTCAATTTCCTGTTCGTAACAAATGCTTTTAATGACTGAAAGGTGTTCTACGCGCTTGCTATTCGTTGTCTAAAATCTTCAGTATCATGAGCATCGTTTGTGATGGGTACGACAAGGTACAGTAGTTACGGTCTAATATCCTGCCTCCGTATAGCCCGCTTCACCTAATAACCCACTGTTTTCATGAAACAGAATTTTTTTCTTTATAAAACACCCCTCTAATAACCCGCATCCCAGGCCACAGCCTCATCTAATGACCCGATAATTTGTCATGAGTAGGTTACAAGACAATAAAAATTAAAAAGATTTCACAAACAATAGAGCACATCTAGACAAGCCATTGGCGTCTCCCTGTCCCCTGGAACACAAGCGGCTCACAAATGAAAACAAAGTAATTGTTATACCCTAATCCCCATCACACCTTAGCCATCTGGTCTACCACATCAAAGAACAAGCCCCGGCATACAAGGTAAAGAACGAAAGCTGACCATGCCCGGGCAAGGTGGTCATTAAGCGATGCAGCATGGACATTTAGCTGTATGTCAACAAGTGTGGGAGGGGCAAAGAGAGATACTCGTCATCATGCTTTGTGTTATATGATTTGATAAGGCGTGTCATAGAATGAAGGTCTACATGATTGGTGGAATGTTGGTGTGTTTGCAGTGCAGCCATAGACTATAAATGAGGCAGCCAATCAACGTTTAGTTTGACACCAGCCAATCAACACATTGGGTGAGTGGTGAGGGACTAAGCCAATGCTTTACCTACAGCTTATTGTGCTGGCAAGCAGCAATCTATCACCACCACGTACATAAAAAGAAATTCTTCTTGAGTCTACGCATCAAAAATCCAGTAAAAATACTCAGACCAAGAAAAGAAATTAGACATTCTTGACAAGATTCTGAGTCAATAAACCAAAACCAAAACAAGAACAACCTATTCTTAAACGGAACCACATCAGTTTCAGCTGCAAAACTGACATCTCCTTTTAAGTGTATGTTCTTGCTGCCTCCCTTGCAGGTACTTGTGCATGTCGAATAACTTGCTCTGGCTAATGACCCGTTTACTTTGTCACCCGAGGACCGGGTTATAAGGTAGAGGCTACTGTAACTTTCTTCACTTGTTTGATTTGTTCACCTTTCTTGACAAAATGAAACGTATACCTTCATCATTTTTTGGGAAGGCCATAGATTCTGTATTTTTTACATTCAGACAGAGCTCCATTTCTTCACTCAACGTGACCAGTTCAATCTAACATTTTCCCTATATCTTCAGATGAGTATGCCATCAAGATACCATTATCTGAGTATCATAAATTGTTCAAATTCTGCCCTCCATTAGATCTACACCTTCAAACTTTTCAATTTTTTGGAAAATTCTTTCACTGTATAGATTGAACAGGTCAAGTGATACATCACATGCCTGTTTTACACCCTTCTGAATATCAACAAACATCAATGTTTCATTGTCTAGTTTCAAACAAGTAGTTTGATCACAACAAAAGTTTTCCACCCTTCTCTAATCTTTACTGACCTTTACTTACTTAACGTTCAGATACAGAATTCAATGGGAAAATCAGAAGAAGATAATGAGAGAATGAAGAAATGGACTTTAATAATCCTTTGCACTGACATTCAAGTTACAATGGCCTGCTTGATATTAATACCAGTATGTACAATGAAATTAACATCAAGTCAATATTGGTCACAGCAATTTGTAGAGCAATCCATCCTCCTATTCCTTTCATTTAAGAAAAGATATTCATTCACACATGAGATATTAAGTTTTTTACACTAAGACACAATACCAATGAACCAACGGTTACCATGCTAAACAATGAGTCATAGCAATCCTGGATGGTTACTCATTTAACAAATCCGCACGTTTGACATATTAATGATCACTGATGGTGCCAATGCTCACTGGACCATAGAGCTCTATAAGAAGGTGCAAGCTATGTCTCATTGTGCCATTATACTGTATTTCCTTACCACATGAGGATCTGTATGGAAGTCTCGGTGATCTAACACTTTATGTGTAGTCATTCCAATTCCCATCCCGCCAAAGTCACCCAATTCAGGAAAACCTCGTCTCTTCCAGCGCTTCATTCTTTTAGCAAAGTCTGTATTGACAACCTGATAAAATATCATTAAAAAAAAAAAAAAGAATAAGAAGTGAACAAATCTATTACCGTATGCTTTGTGATAAAGGACACCTTTGGATCACAAGGAACTGTACTAGGCCCATTCCTCTTTCTCATATAGGCCTACATAAATGAAATGCCAACAAAAATTTCAAAAGGTTCTAATATTAGACTGTTTGCAGATGATAGCCTTTTATACAGAGTAATAAAAGCTAAGAAAGATACAGAAATGCTACAGGAAGATTTGAATAGTAAACAGGCTTGGAAGCAAGAATGAAGGATGCAATTTCACCTGAAAAAATGCCAAGTTATGAGGATAACCAACAAACAGAAAGTAATAAGAGCCCACCATTACATTCACAATCAGAAACTAGAAAAAACAAGAAAAGCAAAATACATATATTTGGTTTAACTATAGATGACAAAATGTCATGGCAACAAACTATTGACAAACCATGCAAAAAAGCTAACTCCAGGCTGGGAATCCTAAGGTGAAACTTACAAACATGCCCAAAACATTTACTTTCTTCTAACATCTTACATCCTTCCCACGCCATCAGACATTGCATAGGGCTGCGACAACTTATCTCCACTCTATTCTGTTCTGGGCTGCTGAGCTACTTCAATCCGTTCGCTGATGGATTCTGCAACTGCTGCCTTTGCCTCTCTCAAAAGTGTTTTTCTCAGGGTTTCTTTAGATCTTCCCCTCTTTCTTCTGCCTACAACTTCCCAGCTCAAGACCTGTTTTGTTATTCTGTTGCTTTCCCTTCTACAAACACGGCCACTGTACTGCCAAAACATATTGAAGAAAACTGCTATAAAATCTTTGTGTAATGAATCGTGGAATACAATGCTAACATTTGAAATCCACAATCTCAAAACCAAGTTGATAAACTCAACAAAAAAAATCCAAAGAAGAGCAAGCAAGTTCATCCATAACATATGATGAAGAACGCTAAATAGTCTAGCTAAAGTGAGAGAAGATCTGGACAGAAAATCAGGATCCTTCACAAAGCTTGAAACGGTGAAATAGTAATACCCAGAGGTGCAACCAGCCCATGTCAAAATGTCCTGAACTATTGCATAATCTTACATAATTTGTCAAACCGTTCTATACTTATATCAAAACGTTCTTGGCCCTCTCCAACTCTGCTCTTTTGAAAAAAGACATTCAAACCATGCCTCACTTTCTAATGCATATGCCCA
>JAOYNN010572531.1:0-13337 GCA_025770095.1 Goniobranchus kuniei
AAAACAACCAAAAATAAAAAAACCAAAAACACTCAAAGAACCAAAATCAAACAAACAACCTCCCCCCCCAAAAAAAAAAACCAAAACAAAAAAAAACAAAACCAAACAAACAACAAAACAAAAACAGATCTAGATCAGATCTTGAACACTGGCATTTTACTGGCATATGTCTCGTCTTCATAGGATTGTGCTTACACCAAACAAGTATAGGAAGAACAGAGGAAGAGTTTATTTTTGTCGAGAAGAGGTGTTGCAACTGTAATTAATAACTACCCAATCATATCACCTCATCAAATAAAAATTGAGGCTTTTTACCTTCATGGTGTGATGTAGTTGTGTGTTAGTAATCAATGTTTGTTCAGTCTTTAACCTTAGCAAAGGTTTGAAAAAGCAAAAGTAGGTCTACTGTGTAACTCTTGCAATCCAGAGGAATGAATGGCTGGGTATAACAACCGCAAGTCATGTTGGGCCAGCGTAGGAATGATACGAGTATAAAACCTCAATTTTTATTTTTTGAGGTGATATGGTCGGGTAGTTTTGCGTTGACCCTTTTATGGCAATGCGATCGGTGCCGAAGCGGAGGCCCCACCATCAAATCTGACTGGGGCAGGACTTTTCTTGTGTTCTTGCCTTTGCGTTGTCTGGTCTTGTCTCTGTTCCTACTGGGGTTTCTCTAAAAATCTGAGTATATTTCTATTATTTGATAGAACCCCAAGCCTCTACTCATTCATTCATTCATTATTCGTACACATAATCATGTATTCCTTAGCGACCAGTGTTGTCCACTGTGTCAAGGTAGGGTATGATCTTCCTATTTAATTAGTCATCCCAGCAAATCATGCTCCTGCACATAATTTGACAGATTGAAGCCACAAGTGGAAAGAACCATTTCAGAAGGATAGGCTGGTTTTAGATCAAGATGGAATACAACAGAACAAACTTTAAATCTCAGAATAATAATATATAGGCGAACTGAAAGATACTTAATAGCACCAGGAAGAATTTTATCACAAATTTTATGTTTCAAAAGAGCATTTGACCGAGTCTGGCATGAAGCACTTTGGGTAATATTAAAGATATGTAACATTAATATACTATCTTGGTAAGAATCATTGAAAGGTTTTATACAACTGGATCACTATTGCAACAACTGTGGAGCAATGACATTGGAGACTGGTTTAGGACAATCAATGGAGGGAGACAAGGATGCCTACATTCACCATCTCTTTTCAACAGCTTCCCAGGAAAGAATTTTGACCAGTTTACTTGAAAATCACAAAGGATTAGTTACCATTGGTGGCAGAATAATTAATATTTGCCAATGATATTCATGGTCTTGTTGGCAATGAGGATGAGCTAAAAAATTTAGCAAAAGTGCTTACACCAAATAGTTTCAGCCTACAGCATGTAACTAAGAACAGAGAAAACAAAACTGATGACCAACAAAAGCACAGGCATCAACAGTGACATTAGGATAAATGGCGAGGAACTCGAAGTTCGAAGCAGTAAAAAACCTTTGAGTATCTTGGAGCAATTGCATCTGATGAGGGTTCCAAGCCTAAAATAATAGCCGGGATTGCCCCAACAACCACATTTCTCTCTAAGCTAAAGACTATCTGGAAGGACAAACACAATCTCGATCAGCTCAAAGATCAGACTGATGTGATCACCTGTCTGCTCGATTTTACTTTATGCTAGTGAGGCATGGATTTTAATGGCAGAAATAGAGCAAAGAATTTTTGCCATGGAAATAAGATGTGTTCATAGGCTTTTCAGCATCTTGTACAAAGATCGCATTACTAATGAAGGGGTCAAGAAAAGAATCATAGAATTTAAAAGCTATTGGATCACTCAAAGATCTATTGGCAATAGTAAAAACATGGAAGCTAAAATTGTTTGGTCGTATAACAAGATCTGTGGGACTTGTTAAAACAATCCTGCAAGGCACAGTACATGGAAACAGTAAACGAGGCAGGCATAAGATGATGCGGGAGAGCAATATCAGTGAATGGACTGCCCTGCCGTAAAGCTGCACACTGAGAAGAGCTGAAAACAGACAGGTGAGGAGAGAGCTGGTTACTTAGTCTTCAGTGACGTCCCCACGGTCTTTGGACTAAGGGAGAGGTACAGGGACAGGTCAATGTAGACAATTGGACTTTCAGTGTTATTAACTCTTTTCCTACTTGACCTAGATTCCCAAACCTGTCATGCTTGGACAGACCGACTTTCAGGAACAATCTCTCAATTTGTTTTTTATCAAAGATTTAATTGAATAAAAAATGTTTCTTACAAGCCTACCCATCAAAGTCATTTATCAAGATAAAGATAATAAGATACATAATCACATGAAAATAGTTTTGGGATGATATGATACGTTTAGGGGATAAAAGTTTACAGGTGAATCTTATTTTGCAACAAAATAGTACAAACAAAAGATATTTTTTCATACATATCGATTTGATACCATACTCGCTTTCATTAAAAGATCATGGAATTCTATGCGTAAAAAATCTAGACCCACATCATTAGCATCGATCGAAGTAGTTTTTTTCAGAACATTTCGTTGCTGTAACTCCCCTAAACAGTCATGCTAAAAGAAGCGGGTGCGTCTATGGTGTGTTCGGGTCCATAGCAGATGTAAACAGACAATCGCACAGACATTCACTCACTGCTTGCTGTAAAGCATGCTTTGAAGTATGACCTGGGAGAAGTCTCAGGTAAAAAAGAATAAAGATAAAGATTGCATTTATATAGTGCTTTTCACCATTCTACGAACAATCTCAAAGCGCTTTACAATACTTTATCCCCTAGCAGGCATATCCCTGGGGAGTATACAGTAAAGTGCAGCACATTTTGCACAACAATACCAGCCTATTGCTATGTACTCAATTAACACCTGAGTTGAGTGAAGCAGTAAGGGTAAATTTTTTTGCTTAAGGAAAAAAGCAGTAGTAGTTCGCTGGCGGGATTCGAACCCGGGATCTCCGAGTCCCAAGCCAACGCCTTTACCATTGAGCCATCTGTGCCCCTGAATACAAAAACATGGATAAGTGGGTTGGAATATAAAGCAAGATTTACTGAGCCGATTCTGGGAAAGAGGTAAGGAGTAAGAAAATACCATGGCTATAGAATAAAATTTGGGAGGCATTATTATTTAAAACTCCAGTGCATATCTTAATGGAACTATAAATGACATGTCCTTAATGCAGTTGTGCTGTAACCTTTTCTTAAACATTAATTCATACCCATCAACATTCTACATTTCAGAACAAAGGACATTTATTCCCACGACCTAGCTATTCATACACAGATTTGATAAAGTTGGCTATAAAAAGTTCTGATGATGGACAGCTGACTTTGAGGGAAATCATTGCCTGGATAGAAGATCACTTTCCTTTCTTCAAGCATGAGGCGAAACCTAATTGGAAGGTAAAAATTCATACCAACTTCCAGTATTTTAATATCCCACCATTTCCCACATCACCTCTCTAAAATGCCTCATTTGGGGCGGATTTAAAGCAGTCATTATTGTGGCGTGGCATGCAAACTTTTTGACCAAGTAAGATGACTGAATTTGTGAAGTGGCATGAAAATAAACTACACACATGCATTGTAAACTCAAGGCACTTATTGAACACAACAAAGGAAACTTTCATTACATTTTGTCTTTTGACTTTGTGTTTCATAAAAAATATTTTGTTAAGTTCTCATTTTCATGCCTGTAAGTGATAGATAAGAGATTGAATAAGAGCTCAGTGCTGGCCACTCTTTTCAAACTCGATGTTCTGCTTAGGCAAGGTAAAGGCACCCCACCTTTCAATATGTGGAGTTGTAAGTGTAGCAGTGATGGTTCAGGTTGTGGCTTGATGATGGCGGGGCTATGGTTCTAGGGGACCAGCAAGGTCACATGTTGATCTAACTGTGACAGAAAGGACTTTAAAGTTGACAATATGGTCTATACATAGTAAAAGAAAGAACAGTCTGATTCTGACGACTCACGCACAAAGTGACAAGAGGTGGACTCAGTAAATAACGATTACGATAACAAAAACAATGACATCAGTATCTGAAGGCAGGAGGGACAACAGACAACAAGTTACTGTGTTAGTCCGCCTGTGACAAAAACAAAGATAGCCATCTCAGTGCGTCTTTCTCATCTCAAAGACTTTCTATTATGTTACAAGTTCTTTTTCAAGCTTGCACCAATTGTATACTGAAACACACATCTTAGAGAGCTCTAATGTCAGTCTCACTCTCTCATGCAACATGATGCTTTCAAGTCTCCATATTTTCACCTTTAGATATTCAGTAATTCAAAATTCAGCTAGCACTGAAAAGAGAAGCATAAGACATCATTGAGCTGTCATTGCGGTTTTTTCGCAAATTAACATCTAAACTTTCGCAAAAATTTGCAATATAAAAGAGCAAATTTTGTAAGACTTTTTTCAGAATTTTACAAATTTTGCAAGCAAAGTTTGCAAGATTTTGGAACAGAAGGTGCCGCAGATTTCCGCGATTTATCACAAATTTTACCAAAAAGATTAATTTTCAAAAATATTTCCCTCTTTTTGAGAGGGATTGGAGGATTCCTTTTCTTTTCTCAATTTTATTTTTCCTCTTTGTTTTGCTTTGTTCGGATTCAATGGCCATGATATAGACAAACAGAGACAAAGAGTGAGACAGAGACTAACGTACAAGGAATATAGTTCAGTAACATGAGAGGTTGGGGTTTAAATAATTGCAACAAAAATGAATTTTATACCAGCATGAAGATCAGAGTTTACTCAAAATCATATTAAAAATCGGCAACTCGATATGGTGAGGAAATTAGTTTAAAATGCAATTTAAGTTGTCAAAAATTGAAAGTTAACCGTGTTCAAACAGAACACCATACATTGTCCATTACTTCCATCCCGGTGCAAACATCTCACCCGTCTTGAGCTGCATCATAAATCTTTCCGCGAATTAATACTATTTTTAGATTCTGCACCTGTGGAATGTGATTGTTCGTTGGTACTCGTAGAACTCTTACTGGGTGAATTTATCCATATAAATCCTCAATCGCACAGAAATGACACTAATTTTCAATTTTGTTTGTTTTGTTCATAGTAATTTGTGCTTTTTTATAAATATCTGACCATATATCTTGCCTTTAATTGGCAAGTAGTCAAAAAAAAAAAGATTGTTGATAATTGTCCTTACGAGGGTAAACAATTTTTTTTTCTCAAAAAATATATCTAAATATATATAATTTGTCTGTTTATTTAAACTATTAACCTGTCTCGATATCTATTTACTTAATGTCTGGATTATTCTCATATCTGTAGCAATTTCAGTAGAAATCCTCTTTTAAGATTTCAAATTAATATGAACCTTAACCTACCCATGCACCAACTCTCCTATTCCATGATAAATAAACAAACAAAAACAATGCCTCTTTTTGAATTGACTAACTGAATGTTTCACCCAGTGGTTTCACCCCACCTCTTTGAAGGTCAAGGCTCTATTCTGACTGGTCAAAGCAGACAGTCAGTGGTAAAACTATCGAAGGCCTTATGGGCAACGATGACTGATCGTTGTGCTCTTCAACATTAGCAGTAAACCGACGGTGCAGCTTCCTGTAAAGGGAGTTCATGGTATTCTTAATGCGGCAAGACTGAAGAATGACAGTTAATTACACATGAAGGAGATATAGTTCATGTGTCTTGACGTCGCTCGTATGCAAGTGCAAAAGCAATTGCATGGGACAAACACTTTGCTCTAGAATCATCTTCATCTGATCGAAAGCGATCTCCTCCGACAACAGTTCCCGAATTTCGTTTTTTACTCAAATTTTTTACTCAAATTGAATTTTTTTTGTGGATAAGAAAGAAAACTACCAAGCTGATCAAAATCATGCGATGTAATTCGTGTCCGTACAGAAAAATCCGTACAGAAAAACAAATTCAAGATACGATCAAGAAAGTATGCGTTGAGTGAAATAATGCCTGGGAAACAAATGTTTTGGGATGTCTTGAATTGATTGCTGTGCCACAGACATTGTGTACCATTAAACATGCAGCGTAAATTTCAGAACAATGAGGCAGCTACCTTCCTATATACAGGACAATGGCGAACCTACGAGGAAGTCTCTTTAAAAATTGAAGGCCAGAGGATTTGTTCAAGCATGAAGCATTTGAATATATCATCGAATATCTTGAAGCTAATGCTGACAAACAAATGAAGCTCAGCGACCCTCTTGGAGTCATGGCTAAATAAACGTGAAGACACTCAGTCACACCTTATGGGACACACTACCTTATATCAAAGCTTATAGGAAAATGTGAAAACAAGTTGATGGAAAACTTGATATTATCGTTTTCACACCAACCGCTTCTTCTATACTTTGTGATTTCTATAGACAACAAGGGATGACGAGGAAACATGTCAGAAGAAAATTGTGAAGATGCCAGCCTCGCGAAAAGGATGTTTTTGAAAGAGTTCTATCCTGCTGCTGACACAATTCAGTCGCTAGATGAACATCTATCTTTTGTTGCTAAGCTTTTACGGTATTTTATTGAAAACATTTTAAGCTCTTCTAAAGCAAAACTGAGGATCGCATCAATCGGCCAAGTCATAATGCAGAGCTGCAGGCCAATGTCTATTCTATCACCACTGCAGATAGGTCTTGGGATTTGTGTCCATCACCACTTTGCATTAGGACTCCTTGTCGACACCTCATTCAACCTAGGTCTCCTACAGAGAAATCCAACGATACCAAGCAAATGCAGCAGCATGCTATTCAATTAACACGCTTGTCTCTGATGCTGATGAATTTATTCAATACGAGGTTGATAACGTTGACCACACCATCAGGACACTAGATAGTTTGGAAACTTTTCACGGTATGGGCATCATTGCAGCCATAACGCCCAAGAAGTCCAGAAGAATGGTTATCCCACGAGGTGAGCTTTCATTGGAAGATATAGCAGAAGTTGGAAAGATAGATTAACTCCCTTCTCAAATCAAATTGCTGCCCCTAGAATGCTTTATCTTCATATTCTATAAGTAGATCTTTTTCAAATGATCCCACTGACAACATAGATTTCCTTAGGAAAATGTCATTCAAGGAGCGAATCAATCCCTTCATAGTCTGGTGTTATGTAATCAGTTCACCATGTAAATCACCCAGGTACGAGTGAGGTGGACAATTTTTGCCCATGATTGACTTGGAACCATCAAATCCTACTTGCGTTTATTCCACACTTAATCTTATATGTAAACAAGCGGTGAAGCAAAACTGCTTTCCTGTTCTAACATTTGATTAACCTTTATTCAGTTTTTACTTGTTGGTGGTTACTCATCTCGCCATTGTGAGACTCTGGATACACTATGATTTGAGAGATTCAAAGAAAAGGTGCAACAAATTCTCTTCGTGCATTCGGAAAATCTCCCTCCAACTTCATATGCAACCCAATATCATTCCCTTAGTAGAGTGTACCGCCAAGTGCAGCATTGATGTACGTTGGTTAGAACCAACGGATTGGGGACGGAGACTCAACGATGGGAAATTGTATACAGTTGACACTGTTAAAACACCAGCGCCATTTGAGATTCTTCAAATCATCCAATGCTCCCGTAAAACGAACTGCACAGTTCAATTAGATACTCGTGTAGGAAAAGCGGACTCAAATGTTCATCTGTCTGCAAAGAATGCAAAGGCGACAATTGCATAAACATGGAGACAGAAACCGCAGAGGATGCCGAGACCGATGGAGTTGTTGTGTTGTTATTTTAGTGTTATTGTTGTTGTTGTTGTTGTTATTTTACCCTTGATGTGGGCAGACGAATGTTCCTTGTTTTTGTATTTAAAATGAGTTTGTTTAACCTTTTTTCAGGTAATCGTGCTGATGATGTTATTCTTGTTATTGTAGTTGTTGTTGTTGTCTTGTACTTGATACATATTCTTATAATGCGTTATGCACATGGTATCTGCACATAAACTTTGAGCTCCTCTTTCTCTTATATGTGACACGTTCTCTCCGGAATGTTGCCTTCTTGATGGCTCCTCTATATAAATCTCTTACCATTGCCATCTTCCCAGCTGTTATCAAGTCTATTACATGTTATGATAGGCTTAACTGTCATGTTGATATCTTGTAGCAGTTGGTTTTGTTAATGATTTTGCTTCTGTTGTTGCACTTGCCATGCGACTTTTATAATAATTTACATGTTGAATCTTCTTTTAAAAAAATGCATCGAATACATAATATACATATTCATATCAATATATTGCTGCTGTTTAGGTGCTGCTGCTGCTGCTGCTGCCGTTGCTGCTTTTACTCTTATTGAATGAAATATATTCTTCCTAGTTAATTCAACGGGTGCTCTCCATGGTTTTCTTCATAGAAGACTGCCATGAAGCAAGTAAGGATGTAAAAATTACATTTTGTCGTTTTTTCCTATATATTTCATGTAAAACATGATTGCGCAATCAATGCTATTTTCAGAAACTGTTCTCAAAGCCGACATTGGCCGATTTTTAGTATGGCATACAGGTCACTTCAAAGATTTACATGGTACAAAATGTTTAACCCTAACTTGCTCATCCAAATTGGGCCATTGCAATTCCCCTTGCTAAGGATTTAGAGAGAATTTTATGAAAACCGCCATAGTCAATTCAGGAAAAAAAATTACTGTTTAAAAACTGCGCATCGAAAGCTAATCAAACTTTCAAGCATGCTTTATTAATAATGGGCTACTCATTCCAAAATTTGAATATGCAAATGAGGTCATTTGACCATGGCAGCCATCTTCAATGATATATATATGTATATAATATATGCAAATTTCCTTATTTTATCAATTTTCAAGTATTTTCCTACCTTATGACAAAATATTGGGACAAGAAGATATAAAGATAAAGTAAAGATGACATTTATATGGCGCACGTTCCACGGCGTAGACATGCTCATGGCGCTTTACAATGACATTTGACTTCCCTGACCAACAGCAACACAGAACATTTATAACAAGACTTGCAGCCTACTAGGCGTGAATAAATTTTTTCAGACAGAGACAGCGCGGTTTTAACGACCAGGTACTCATTCACACCTGAGTCGAGTCAGGAAAGCGAAGTAAAGTCCATTACCCAAGGACACAACGTCAATGACTTGTGGTTATGAGCCTGACCGCTCACTAACGAGGCTTGAACCCGCGCAATCATGTATGCTTGTATTGACTATGGTGAATGCCTCTTGACTCTCAACTAGTGCGAGATGTGATCATCATTTAGCCACAGATGCCCATGAATGTGAGGAAACACAGTCATGGTATTATTCTGTTATTTTGAGACTAATTTTGTGTCACTTTTGTGTTGTTGTGAGTCAAATGGAAGTTAAATGAGAGAAAATAATACAGGAAGAAAACAAATCCAAGAATCGTATTCTCATTGTCAGCCATCAACAACATCCAACAACTAATTATCCATGGAGCTTTCACTTGACAAAAACATTGGCAATTAAAGTAGTCTTCTTTTTCAACTTTCTGGACCATTTGACTTATATATTTGTTTGTCATGTATTGTCAAACATCCCCCATCCAGATTCTTGTCTTAAAGGGCCAAGCCCCCTTCCCCAACCCCTACTGGTCCCTGACTTTCCTCCTATATGAGACACTGAACTTGTTGCCGACATCGTTGTCTGGGCCTACTGTCTAGTCCTAGAACAGACCTACGTTCGGGATCATAGTGAGTTGCTTCGCTATCCTATTGGAATTTCTGTACAAAATCAAAGTCATGTCCATGAGTCTTGCTGTAGTCCTCAGTTTGTTCAGTTGTTCAAAAAGACTTGACAAAAATCACCAAAATGCACATCCATTGGCGGATTTCGGCAGTAAACGAATCCATAAACCGGACATAGTGTATCCTCTACCAAGGGAAGTCACAGTAGAATTATAGCACTGACGTGGAGTTCAAGATTTGTTCTTTCAACAAGGTGCATTATGATTAAGACGTAAGTCGAAACCCAGCATTGGCGATATGCATACCAGAACTATCACTTAAGTCGTACATAAACAAATTAAGGGTTATCTTTGTCAACTTGTTGCAGCCTGTATCTTTATGGTACATGTTTGTATTTGAGGTTTTCTTTTTGCTCATGACCATTACACCTGTCCTCCTGTTATTGAGTTCTAGTCCTTTTATCCTGCTTTCCCTTTTTACTACATTGCATGACAATATCCATTACAAGAGCACATTGAAGAACTGTGTCATATAAAAATTCTTCAAATCATGACACCGCTCTTTCTAAGAAAGTTCAAACAAAGTTTTTTGTGATTGTTAATACACAGGCTTACCAATTCTTGTTTTACAGCATGCTCCTTGGGGTTCTGTCCACATACATTCATGTACACTGTACACAACAACAATGAAAAAAAAAAGAACAAAGAATAACAAAAATTAAGTCACGTTCAATACAAATCAAGTTCAATACTATTTGAAATACAGTGAAAAACGTTTAAACCAAACACAGGTGAACCATAACAAAAATCTAAACCGTTAAAAATAAAACCCATCTCAAAGCGTTGTTTGTCCTATTTTATTATTACATGTATTGAAAAACTAGCAATCAAGCAAAAGCTTGACTGCCGTTAAAACGAAAAAAAAATTGGCCTCACGATGCTCTCCCTATCTTGATGTTTGGGCCACGGTGATGAAGCAAACATTTGCCTGCTGGTTATTAAATTCCTTGCTCCTCTTCAAATGCTTACACATAGAGAAATGCACATGACAAACACAAGCAGTGTCCGTTGCTCATGTTGTCTCGACACTAATTCAATTGACACACACCTATCCACCCAGCACAAACTGCCCCTTGTCTATTTCAAACCATAATAATGCTTAAACCAAAACATGTTCAAACTGAAATTAAACCACGAATCCCTAGAAACTCATTTTAAACATGTTTCACTATCCCTGGTCTTTTAATTTTACTCCATGTCTGAGGGTGAATGACTGAAGAATATTTTATAAGTCATCCGAGTCATTCATTGCATTTGACAGAAAGTGCCATACCATTCCATAACCTTATAACCTACAGTGACTGGGATTAATGAGTTTGTAGGTGGCTGTCAATTTTGAGTGTTGGTAGGATGTACGTAATGCTGTTCTTCTTCTTCTTCTTCAAATAATCTGACTGACTCAGTAAAACAGAGTATTAGGGTCGAAGCACAGGAAAAAACACAAAACAAAAACAAAAACAAAAAGTGTTGATGGAGTTCATGCCTTTGATGTCTAACAAAGGCTTGACCTATAGGTAATGTGGCAGATGGACTGTTTGAATGAGTCCACTTCTCGACCGTATAACTGACAGAATCAGGGATTCTGTTCCACAGCCTAGGTGAGCTGCTGAAGAAGGAATTTATGGTCACGGCCATTTCTTCAGGTCATCATCTTTATATTCGAACTACAGGCAGAAAAGAACATGGATCTATGAGGTTATTATCATATCTAAACCAATATGGAGAAACTGATGAGGTTAGATTTACTCAATGAAAGGGATAACATAAAAGATTAAAAATAAAATTAAAATACCACAAAATTCATCCCCGCAGAGAAATTTGTCTTTTGGCTTTCAACTGAAAACAGTTCTATGAAATGGATCCAGTAAGTGTTAGTGTGAATAACCTTGCCCACGGAATCACAATGCCTTTTCCGGGAATCTAACCCTTGACCTTTCGGTTGCGAGCCCAACACACTACCCACTGTGCCACTGTGACCCGCTAAACAAACTAACCCCCCAAAAACCTTAACAAAAAACATGTCAGCGCGGCTGTACGGGGTCAAGGCGTAGAGCTTCTGAGTTCCAAACCGTGACGCTGTTTAGTCCTTGGGAAAGGCTATTGACACACATTTTTCTCACTCCACTCAGTTGTTATTGAGTACATGACTAAATAGGCAAAGGAGGATCTTATCAGTATGCGAAAGCAAGTAAGCCTGTAAAATGGCGGCATCTCTGTATCTATTTGGTTGAAAAAAGCCTGTTGAACTTCGAACACAAATAGATTTATCGATATATGTAAAAGCTTTAATTTTATAACAACCAGTGGTTTTATTCTCCCTCCTTTGGGCTACAACCAAACACAACTACGCCAACGTCCAATGATTTTACATAATTTCATTTGCTGTATTTTCATATTATATAATGTCTCATTTTCTCTACTATCTATTTTTGTGAAAGTTCTTTAATAATATCTGAAGAAGGAAATTGGTCTGAAACTTTATACAGTTTTTTGGGGTTTTTTTGGCATCCTGTATATTGAACAACCTAAACTTGTTTCTAAAAATTAATCTGGATGAGTACAACTTCATTAGTAGCACTTCTGATCTTATCTTATCAGTAATAAATGTAAACAAGCCTCATGGACTAGAATTAGTGTACTTTAAATTTCTTGACTGGATTCTTCATGTGAAAAGTAAGAATATTTTATCAAGGTGTACGGTAGAAACTAAAAACACTAAAGAGTAACAGTTTTTCATAAATCCAAGATATTGAGGAGTACTGGTCTCCCCCCTCCACCCCCGCTTCTCTTGTCTTTGTTAGATTAAACTGAAAAAAACAAGGTTCCAATTTGATTATGACAACAGCAATACCAATATTACAAAAACAACAAAAGAAGACAAAACAAAAAAACCCAGGCAAAAAAGCGATCTCTTGTTTTCTCATACAGTAACTTAGTCCAAAGGAGTAGTGGGGCATCTGGGTATAGATCTTATCATTAATGATCAATGGCAAGAGTGGAACTTTTCAGAATAAGACCTACTTAAAAAGCATTCACTTCTGAAGGTCCTGCGGAGTCATGAGTTACAGCCCCTAAATTTACAAAACAACGAGCTCCATAAACCCCATCCCCCACCCCCTGAACAAAACTTGAATCTCTTAATCTTAATGAATGATTGAAATGAAGTACAAAGTGGGAAAGAGAAGTGACAGTTATAGTGAAGGTGAACAGGGCTGAGCTCATTCAAGTATATGACCAATTTCAAGGGACATAACCTAAAAAGTGTTTTAGGATGTTGTCCTGTATATAACCACTAAGGCGGAGGCAGGGGAAGAACTGGAGGAGTGGAGAGCTGCACCGGAAGGAAGCAACCTGAGGCTGAGCAGATGAAAGACTGAATACCTTTGTATTGGTCAGCAGATGTTGGCATCCTCAGTAAAGACTGGCATTAAAGAACTACCAGAATCATGCCAATTGAACTATCTATGATCAATGGTGTAAAAGAATAATAGGTGTAGAAGGGGATTCAAGCAGGTTGGAATAGCTGGAGGAAGGTGACTGGAGTAATGTGTGATAAT
>JAOYNN010572642.1:0-13333 GCA_025770095.1 Goniobranchus kuniei
AATACATCCATGCATGAATATACTGAAAAAAGTCAAAAAGAAAAAAAAAAAGTAAAGGAGCCGCATTTGCTCTTAAGTCTTGGGAACAAAAAATCACTTCGAGCTACATCGGACTGTAAAGAGGGTGTTGCATGACTTCACGAGAACAGCTCCTTTCAATGTGATCATGCATTTTTAAACTTGAGTGTGTTGTGCATTATCATATTGCCATAAAGTTACCTTCTGTGGTCGAACTCGCCTCAATCGTTGCTGAAGTTTCCTTAAAGTACAGATATAATGATCAGTTAATTGTTGTTCCAATGTCCAAAAACTCCAAATGAATAATACCCTAACAATCCCAGACCCCTGTCAGAAGCACTTTTGCAAGAGAAGGGGTGATCTTGAATTTCTTTGGACTGGGTGACTCTTTATTGCTTAACCGACCAATGAACTGTTAGAATGCCAACACACGAATCACCATAAACACGTTTCAATTACTCATAGATGTTTATGCATGCACGTCTCTCTGCAGGATGAAACTCACTTAAAACCTGCTGTTTGATTCATAATTCCTGGTAAGGGATTTTTTTGACCGACATATCGGAATAGGGGCTCTTTCAAATGAGATAATTTAAAAACAATAAATGGTAGCTAAACAAAAATGGTGAAGTAATAGAAGAAAAAATTACGCACATTTTGATGTATAAAGTCTGCTGGTACTTTCAGTATAAGTGGAAATATTCAATAGGCATCAAGACTTTTCAGCCTACCCTAGCATTTGCATGTAAAGAACTTAACATATCCTCCAAACTGAATCTTGTGTAAGTACATTAATATTTCAACATTCTAATAAGTAAAATATGAAAAACTAACAAAACAAAAAAATTAATGAAGAGATGAAAAAGGCATTTTTCTTTTCATTTTGGTATTGTATAAATAGTGCAATCTCATTTTTCAAAATTTGATCAATATCTCTATCAAATTTATGGACTGATCATTTTAGATCAATGGCATGGTTACTTAAGATCCTTTTTGATCCATCATGAACTGAAAAAAGGAATAAACAATTAGACAACAATTTGTGGTGATTACTTGAAATTGTTAGCAATTGACTTTGACTACTACTGTAAGTAGTTTGGGTTCTTTTACTTAAATTCTTCTATAATAAAAAGAGTATAGTAGTATAGTGCAGCACAAGTTCATCGTGCATGCATTCATCGAATTCAAGGACTCCCCAAACAAATCCAAAATAATTTCTTATCTTTTCTTTACATTTTTAAAGCAAAAGTCAAATCTATTCATGGGTTCCTATGCTGAAGTAGGACCAATTTCCTTTTCCCCTGTCCAAGTTGTCTGAAAAGCTCACTTGCCGGTGACAAAAAACAGCCTGAGAGGCAGTAAACACATTACACATGTGCAGGCCTGATTGTAGACTACTATTATGACTGCCTAGAGTATGTAGGCCTATTACAATCCACTATTATTACTCTCTCGGACCATAATACATTCTTGCTTTCCAGTCCACAGCTTCACTTTATAAGCTGGTCTTTTTCACTGAACATGACAAATCCAGAAGATGACTACAAAATTTTCCAGTAAGAGAGGACACCCTCTTTGTTAAATGAGTGTTTGGCATGTCAACGCTGACAACACACCAAGAACTGAAGTGTAAGTACACTCTCATGCAATAGAGTTGATCACACCTTGGTCAGCTGAGGAACATGAAGCACATAAAGCGCTGCACGGGTGAGTAAACAAAGGAACAGAGCTAGCCCTGCAAGTATGAGGCAGAGGAGGTTCACAACTACAAATTGATGTTAGATTAATTCTTGTTCTGTGGTTGACTTGAAATTACTGTAGAAGAGACACTCAGCAACATGAATAAAAAAAAGGGATACCTCTACCTTGTGGGAGACTGAGCGCTATATACATTTGCTTATTAATTATTGCTCTCCCTGTCCATCATCACCTTATGACTGTTTCTCAATGCATGTCCACCACAGGGCCTGATCTTTGTTTCAGATTTTGTCCATGCATGGGTAGCCGGCCTTCTCTCCAACTCCCTGTCATCAGTACTGATGAATACACACTTCAATTTCCATAAGTGAAATAGAAACATGGATAAAAGTGAAGAAACTGAAGAAAGCAGGGTAATTATTTGCAGATAATGAAGACATAATAATAGAAAATGACTCTCAAATTGTGCCCTCCACAAGCTCAAAGCTTTATGGATGAGGAACAACAAAATCAAATTGAGCATTAGACTAAAGCTCCACAAAGCGCTTGTAAAATCAACATCACTACAGGGAGGTCAATTCTTGATACTTTCCATAAGAAACAACTAAGGACAATAATTTAAGCCGGAATGAAGATACCTCTGCAAACAGATCCATGATATTTTTCATCAAACTTAAAACTACAAAGAGAAGAGGCAGGCCAAGACCATAATATATGATCACAGCAGTCAGGCAGGATTTGAAGAAGGTCGCTGATTTTCAAATTATACAACTGAACAGCCAAGAAGACCTGTACAGACTACACCAGATAGCACACAAGACATCACATGAAAGAGTTAACAGACAACATTCTGAAGGCAAACCACCAGACAACACTTTGGTGGACGGGCTTTAAGTCAGTAAGTCACAACCACAGGCCCTTTTGGGCTGGGTATGTATGGGCTTGATTGAATGGGGCTGAAACATAAAGATGTGTCATGAAGGCCAACAAATTGCGCCACAACATTTCAGCACCCACTGTTTGGGCCTCTTCACAGGTTTGGTTATTTTATTGTTTCCTCCTCTGCCATGATTTTCTGCAGATCTAATGGTACGGCAGTATAAAATAGTGTAAGACTACGTTTTACAACATAAAAAATATCTGGTACCATATAAGGATTATTTCCCATGTCCCCTAGCACTTTCACATGTTCTTCAAATCATGAATTCATCCAACTTTTTCTGTTGTCCCTGCAGCTCCAATGAATGCTTGCTGCACTGTATTGAAAACTAAGCTTTAAAAATAGCAATAGCAATAGACTATTCACAAAAAGATTACTTAAAGCTGCAAAATGAGTATTTCACATCCTAAGGATCCACTATGATACTGAATATTTTTAAAACTGATTTTAGATGAGAAAACAGAAAGAAAAGTAAAATTATAACATTCTGTATATAATCCTTACTTGGATGTTGACAGCATATTCTGTTGGTCCATGAATACTTCCATAAAGGCCAAAACCAACTACAAAGATTCTCCTGTTGACCATGAACCTAGAATAAGATTTCATGACAAAATTAAAAGCAATGTTTTAATCAGTGTTTAAGGTGAAAGTAGGGCTTAACAGTAACCTTTACCCATGGCAAGTGAACCCCTGTGTCGGGCAGGCTAAGCTACTCTTAAATGTTCCCGACCAGGCAAGTAAAAACATTGGCAATCAACTTTTGTATTTCATCCAGCAAGCACTGTTAAGCCTATTTGTCAATGCGACCTAAAAAGCTTTGACCATGCATCTTCTCATTGTATGCAATTCATAGAAAAGTGAAGGTCAGGCTGCAAAGCATTCCTGATGGATGCATGACCAAGAAAACTTTCTGTGTCAAGATCTGGAGTCTGTCTTGTGAAAATAATGTTTAAATATCTTTTCAGAATGTCATGCGTAAATGTACTAGATATTTACAAGTCATTCTGAAATGTGGAGCAGTCATAATTTTTGCCATTGCACGTAAAACTTTGCTGTATTATACATATAAAAATATACAATACATGTAAAGTTGAAGTCTACTCATTAAAAAAGTTACACAGGACAAAACATGTAACATTTCGGACAAATGTCCTTCCTCAGACACAGAGACAAACAGTGACAACATGCAAACACAATAAATAAAATTAACAAATGGTGGAAAGTGATGAATAATAGAAATGAAAAATAAATAAAATGAAATAAAAATTAATATAATAGCAGAAGAATACCAAGACATGCACACCAAAGAGTTAGTAGCAGGAAAACCTAATGCATGAAGGGTTTCAATAAGATAATACAAAAATGCTACAATTGAGTAAGAATCTACATCTAGAAACTAGAAGCTAGAATCTAAAAATAGAAAATACATATATGTAAAGTTGAAGTTTACTCAATAAAAAAGTTACACAAGAACATGTAACGTTTTGGATAAATGTCCTTCCTCAGACACTTTTTGCATAAAACAAAATAACAAACAAAATATTATTTTGTCCGCCTCTGTTATGTACCTTCTAAAACCAAATCTTTTCCTCTCCATCAAATGTTCAGTCTGAGGAAACTTTGTGTTTGACATATAGACATTATAGGCAAAGGAAGCCGATCATTCATGAATGTACGAAGAATGAACCAGAGGCAAGTCAGTGACTCATCTAAGAATGCATTTGTGATATTGCCTATGCGTCATGGATTGATTAAACGTGTGAATTTAGGGCAAGTTGAAAGTATATGCCCATTGGTTTTTTCCTACACTTTCCCCAACTGGGCAAGTGGAACAAAGAGTTACTGTTCAGCTCTGAAAAGTACAGTTTTCTAATGTGTATACATTTGGGAACAGCAGCCACAAGTACAAGCAAAGTGATAAGAACAAGAATGATCCCTCATCTCTCCTACCCGATTTAATTATTAAATGAATAATTTAAAAAAATTTAAGGCAAAAAGTAAGTGATAATGGCCATATCATATTTATATTAATTATAATACAATGGACGATAATACATTTTAGCAGCACATAACTCAACACAAGATATTCCATAACAATAAATCAAAGAGTGCTATCTTATTAATCAAAAATACAGTAAACTTACCTGATTCTATCACTTGTTCCACTGTAACCCCACCGGCTTTCAATCTGACAAAATCGAGATACAACTTGTTCTTTGCCAGTCAAACAACACCTTGGAACATCAAGAAAAGTTATTGGTGGCTTTGGGTTCACAGTAAAATACAAAAACAGTTCAACCACTTCACGATCCTCTAGGATACCACTCTGTGCAGAGCCCATTGCAAATTCTTCCACAGTCATCAGAGGAAAACGTATCAGTCGGAGAGCCCTTGAAAGAACTTTACGCTGAAAATAAAAGCACAAGTCACATCATGGGTTATATAGTACAAGGGTTATAATAAAAAGTAATAAAACCATAACTTGTTAATCACCCGATAAAGAATGCAAATAAATCTTGTCTGAAACCAAATATCAAATTATGTTTAAAATTAATTTGTATCATTAAACTTTTGAAAGAAGAACCACCATATTCGAACCAAGCACAAAGAAAGAAAAAATTTAGAAATGTTTCTAACCTGATTTTCACTGGTGGGAGGTAGAAGGTTTTGTCGACCACATTCAGCCTCTGCCCATCTACAAACAGCAGCAAAAAGTCTGCATTCACGAATTCCCAGTGTATCTCGTTCAAGTACACAGCAGAGAGTATCAAGATCAATATCAGTAAATCCATCTGCAGCCAATGCCTCTGTTGTGTTTTTATCAATAGTTTCCAAGCATAAAGCAGCCAGCTGAGGTTCATCAAATAGCCGAGCTTGCGTAAGCAACATAAATGCATTGTCAGAACTGAGGTTTCTTTTAAGAAATTCCACACAAGCACGTTCTAGTGCTGGTACAGCATATTTCTTGGCAGCATATAATGTAGTCATAACTGTCTCAGGGCCTATCTGAACTTCATCAGTGTACAAAAAACGGAGGAGGGCAGAAAATGCTGCTGGTTCAACATCAGGTATATCAATAATATTCTCATTTGTAGCGAGACGACCATTAAAAAGGGCATCAAAGACAGCACTTCCAATTGACAAAACAAATTTGTGAGCTGAAATCATCTCTTGAGAAGGGGGTTTTCCAACCTGCAGGGTAGACAAGAAAAATTCACATTTCATGACCTTAGATTACAATTTTGTGATTTATTATTATGCCATCAAATACATCAGTTTTTACTAACTTTAAGAGAAATTCCACTTCCAATATAATGACTGGATTTTGATGATGAAGATGATTATTCTCACTCTTTATATGCTTCAAGTGAAATAAAAACGCAATACAGTCAAACCTGCCCAAGATGACCACTGAAGATCATGAATAAAAGTGATCATAGTGGACAGGTGATCATCTTATAGTACAGAGATGAAATATAGGGAAACACCAACGGGGTCATTGATGAAGAGTGGTATTTAGGGCAGGTGATCATCTTACATAGGTGGTAGTTTGTGTAGGTTGGGTCAAAGTTGGGTCTAAATATGACTGATGCAGTAACGGGAGTGATCAAGATTTTTAACATCAACTTTCAAGCAATGGGAGCTTTCTTGACAAAAAAGTTGGTCCTGTTGAAAAGTCTAAGGAGATTTCTAAACCCTTGCCAAATTTGATTGATCCTGCTCACTTCTAAGGATAATTGCAACCCTCACAAAACGCTGATAGTCAACAAAGAAAAAGAAGCCGCTTTGACACTTCAAATGGTCTCATCTCAAGATGATGCAGAGAAAAACAACTGTATTGCTTATTTCATCTCTTCAATGTATTTACAAGGTGAACAGGATAAATATCATAATTTATTATTTAATTTGATATTACAGCAAATTTTAATAGGTCCAATTAACTAGACCACCCTTTGAGAATGGGTCATATGTTTGAGTTTGGTGTAAATTTCATTATGAAGTATTTTGTCAATTCTTCAATAATGAGAGTTGAAGTTCAGAAAAAAAATGTGGACACCCCATATATACATGAGAATCTTAGTCTACAAAGTATGAAAATTGCAAGCAACATTCCTTGGCCGTGTGATGAGAAGAGAGAAAATGGAACATCTGGATACAACGGGAAGATTAAATGGAAAGAGGAGTCAAGGACACTAAAGAGAAAAAATGATGTAAGGACTGGCAAATTGGATGAACACAGTAAAGAATGTAAACAACATGATGTATCAATAATATTATAGAAAAGAAGGAATACAACATCTGGGGATGACAACAAAGATCAAGGGGAAGTAAAGAAAAGGACATCAATGGAAACCACTTTTGGACAGCCTAAACACCTGGGCAACTAAGAAAGAACTCAACAACAACATATTCATGAGAGCATCATATGACATATGTATGATATAATTCAATTTATCTTAGCAGAATTGCCATTTTCATTAAGCATATGAGTTTCATTGTAATACCATCGTACTATCTGTTACTGTTAATGCAGAATCTGTATCGTATTTATTATTACAGTATGACCTATGTTATTGGGATACCCCTGGGAGATTGAAAAATCATCCCAATTACATAGGTTTCCAGATTTCCTGGGGTGAAGCTCAGACTGATGGAAGTGTCATTACTGCATGCAAGCCAATGAATATACATCTTTAATTGGTCTGTTGAGGGGGTTTTTTTTGTTGTTTTTTTTTTGTTTTTTAAATATCTGAATTGGAGCAATTTTATTCACAACAATAATTTCCCCATGGGGATCAATAAAGTATTTGTAAGCTGGTAATCTTGAATAACTCTGTAGCTCTGCCCAAAACACGCTGCAATTATGGCATTTGTCCGAAATGTTATATGTTTTGTCCTGGTTTGCTCTTTTATTGAATAAGCCTTAACTTTTTATTTACATGTATTTCTACATTAGATTCTAGATCTAGATTCATACTCAATAGTAGCATTTTTGTATTATCTTATCGCAACCTTTTATGTTTTAGGGTCTTCTGCTACTAACTCTCTAATGTGCACATCTTGATATTCTGTTTATAGGATATTAATTTATTTCATTTTATTTATCATTATATGTATTCTCTTTAATTCGTTATTATGATCTCTGATCAGCTTCCTCAGAAAGCTATCTTCTCTTCTCTTGAACTTATAAAAAGATAAATCTGCAATTATTTTTTTATGGTCACTGAAACCAATGTCCCTAATTTCAGAGTTTGAGACAAATGGCATAATTTCTTCGCTCAACAGAATGTAGTCCAATCTTCTTGCTTTGGTGGCATTCCGCAACACCACGAATGGGTTTTTTCTTGTTTATGCTGTTCCCGCCAGACATCCAACTGATTCATGTCTTTTGACATTTTATTAAAGAGATTAGTTGTTCTTTCGTTATGAGAAGCTCCTGAGATAACATCCAAATTGTTGTCCATTATCATGTTGAAATCCCCCATACAGATTGTTTTAATAGATACGTCTATGGCTGAGAGCTTTTCCAAATCATCTTTTAGTGTGTTTAGAAATACTCCTTTTTCCCTTTCACTGCATGGTCCATAGATGTTCGCCACGAGCAATTCATCTTCTCCTATTTTGATCTTGGCTATAAGTATTATATCTTCAGTTGTGCAAATTTCCATGTTTTCTTGCAGAATGTTCTTTGCAAAGAGAAGAATCAATTCCTTGCTTCGTTTTGTCCCAGGACCATTTTCACGGTCCTGCCCATTGGACTCTGCGCTGTTCTTAATCATAAATCATTGATGTCAAGGTATGTTTCTTGCAGTGCAGCAATTGATATTTTTTCCGTCTTCAGTTTTGTCAAAATCGCTTTTCATTTCCTTGGGTTTCTTTAACCCCATGCACGTTCAGAGAAAGCAGTTTCAAATTCTCTAAACAAGCCATTAAACCATCAATTGTTAGGAGGTTGTCCTTTCTTTGGCAGGTCTTTTTCCAACCTGAGTCGCTGTGGGACACTTTCCTCCGCGGATGGAGAAGACATAACCGTCCTTTTGAGACTCAGTGATCTCGACTGGGACAAAAATCTCTCCAGAATAGTTGCCTCTATTGTACTTGGGTGGGAGATCCTCTCTGTGCTCTTTCGCGCCTCTCGACTCTCCGGAGATTTTGTCCTCTTTGGTTTTCCATTTTCGCCTTTCTTCTTTTTGCTTTTTTTTCTGTTTTTTTGTTTGGCCACTAGTGGGAGAGCCTTCAGAAACAGAAGTTTCCTACTCGCCGCTCGATGTGGAATCCTCGAGCAAAGAATCGTCTCTCTCTATATCCGTTTGTTTTGGGGGGCAGTCCCTTTGCATGTGACCCTCTTTTTGACATGAATGGCAAATAACTGCATCTTTAGTTTGCTCCTTGTGAAACAAAGTAGCCCCAAACGAACCCATTGTCAAGACTGCAAAGAGTGGTTTTTCAGGAGCATCCATCCATATAACGCCAATCGGTGAGTTTCCCATTGGGGTCTCTAGCTTTCTCAAGGATCAATTAGGATCGAAGATTGACTTTGAGGGCTTCAATAGTTTTGAGGATGCAGCCATCCCAATAAGAGATGGGGACATTAGCAATGGAAAGGCGGGTTGCTGGTATCTCCTCCCTGTGTTCATTGGTGACAACAAACAGATTTAGAGAGGATAAAGGAATATTGCGCCCACTTATATTTATTCCACTCACTAACAAGCGACCTCTTGCTTCAGCAGAGGTTGGATAAATGTGCCATAGGCCACGAATGTGTTGCGCTCCAAGCACTGCACCTTTGCCGGCACAGATTTCAGCAGCTGAGCAGACAGCAAACTATCAGTGCAAACCTATCGGTGTTTGGCCCAATGTCTTGCACAAGCGCAAAGACCGGTAGGACATTATCATGTTTTTCATTAGGCTTAGTGACCTTTGCATAGGTGGCCATGCTTTCTAAAGCAGCGAGAAACAATAATATTATTAAGTTATAGAAAAAGGCTAAAAACTGGAGGTTCTCAAGGGATCCAGGCAATACCTGGCTGAATTCGAGACAAGACACAGGGAATTTTGAAAATTGAAGGGAGACTGAAGAGTGGAAAAAGATCCCGCTAAATCTGCCAGATGGTGAAATAAGAGAAGCACTTTGATGGGGTGTTGAGAAGAGGCAGAAATACTTGGAGAACAGGCAGAAATACTTGGAGAATCAAGATACAAGAGAGGTTACGAAGAAGACTACTTAAAGAGTAGGAGAGTGAGATCGCAGCCGCGAAAACCTGAAAAATTAGGGGAGAGACAGAAAGCGAAAAGGAGCAGTAAGGTGTAGAAGGGGGGGGGGGGGGTTAAAAGTCGAACGTAGCAGACCACCAAAGACCAAGCAGCGTTGGCGAGTAGATATAGAAATTAAAAAGGGGAATACAGTTCAGGTGAATTCAAATGATGTCGTTTGATATGGAGAAGACAAAACAGGTCAGAGTCCGCTTGGAGACAAAAAGTACACTGATCAGAAATCCAGTGGCTGATGAGAGGGTATGCAAGGATGGGGAAAGCTCAGAGAGCAAACAAAGGTTAACTACCTGAAAGAAAAACGGGCGTGAGTATAGTTCGAGAGTGGGAAAATGGAGAGGAAGGGACAAGAAAGTAAAAGGAAGATTGAAAATGAAAAGGATCATGCTTAATTACTCGAAAAATAATACAACCAAAAAAAAAAAAAATTAACTCACCTTGGAAAAGCCGATATACTTACAAAAAGAAGGATACAAAAAAAACAACAAGATTAATTCCCAAGGAAAGATAAAAACAGGGTCAAACCACCAGAGCACTGGGCTGTGACCGGGCACCAGCTCAGTCGGAAAAAGACTCCCCGTTATCATTTATTAATATTATTTATTTTATTTACATATTATCCCTGTAAATGTCTCTGTACCTGATGAAGGATATCTACCCAAAACTTTATGTTTTGTTCTGTTTTACTCTTTTATTGAGAAAAACTTAGCTTTTTATGTATTTCTACATGTTAGATAGCAGCACAGCAGCAGCAGAAGTAGTAGTACTAGTAGCAGAAGTAGTAGTTGTTGTTCTAAGTGGTAATAGTGTGACAATGAATTTTGAAATGTTCAAGTTAGCGGATTACACCACATGACAAGATTTTGTTCAGCTGGATGAGTTTCTCTGACAAAATATAGGAGTTATCAAGAATTCACCGATTTTTGCGGGGATAGGTGAAGACAGCAGGGCATGCTACATGTTATGGCTTTAGATGGCAATTGACAAAAGTAAAACATTCTTCGCCATTCTGTGTCAACTCCTTTAGCACCAATATCAGTTACCTTTTTTTTTTCTTAAACAAGGAAACAGAAGTTTTAAATCTCTTAAAATTATCCTTTTCAAAGTATTGCAATGAAAGATTGTCATTTGAAAAATGCAGATCAAACCACAGCCTTTGAACTTGTAAATGTAAAGGACCTAATTGTGCTGTCAGTTCAGCAGCAATTGACAATATTGACAGTGCAACCCATCAAAACACAAATTTATTGTTCCAACTCACTAGTTGATTAACAGATTTCAAGAAAATTATGCAAAAGGTAGATCCTATGGTTCAAATTCATGTTGCATTGGTGCTGAGAATTTTGAAGCTTTACATTCAAAGTAGGCCTATATGCAGTACTTTCACATGCTCAGATATGAATTTCATGACAATCTTTGAAGTTGAATTGTTGCCTTTCAATAAAACTTTCATGTATACTGAACCTCAGAAAACCATCAGGAATGTTGAAAATTGACTTTGCCTTGTAAATCCTATTTTAAAAAATTGAAGCTAGTGAATATAATAATATACAAACAAAGGGCTTCATTTTTTTTTAAATAGCTTTTTAACGTTTGTCCAATGTGTGCAAGTATCTATATAATAAAAGAAATATTTCATTCCTATTTAATTTTGTTTTTGTTTTCCATCCTTAAAAAAAAAAAAAAGCCTGAAGTTAATACATGAAAGGGGAAACCAAATAACACCCTACCTGAAACTGAATATCAGTCATAGTATCGGTGTTGAATAAATAGGTCAGACGATCCTTGACACATGTTTTGCTGTCCTGCCAATTGTAAGTGGCTTGGTCATAATTTTGAGGAGGAGCAGAGCTCATGGAAGAGGATGTATTCAGAGGTAATATCTGACTGTTAAGGTTATTACTAGCAGCTGGTTCCAGAGCAGAGTTGGCATTTGCTGATTTTCCAGCATTAGCACTGGCACTCATAGTCATTGCTGATGAGTTACCTAGAGAAGATCCACTGCATGACAATGTTGGGAAAGAAAGCAGAAATGCATTTGAAGTACTTGGGGAGAATGTGCCTTCATGTCTGGAAGCTTGAGGCAAATATCTGGATGGAGATGTTGAAAGAGTGCCTGTACTTGAAGCTTTCACTACTGCACTGAGAGAAGAATTACTCGATGCTGCTCCATTTGCTGTAGTGATTCCACTCATTGAATGGCGATGGTCATTGACAGCATGTAAGCTACGCTTGACTACACCTTGATCTCCTGCAGTTGGAAATTCAACATCTTGAGAAGACGAAGAGTCAGTGTGCAATGAGCAAGATGGCAAAGAACCATCAGCACCTGCAAATGCTCCTCTTACAGAATGATGATTTGATGGTTGATTAGTCACATTTTGATTTGTGTTATTTGTTTGCCTTGAGTTGCAAAACTGTTTATTTTTGGCTTCACTTTTATTGCAATCTCCATCCATGATACTCAAGAAGTGTCAAGACCCTGAGAAAGAAACAAAACAGAAAAATATTATTTGCCTGGAAACATCTATGTAATACAAGACATAGGAAAACCAGTTGGGAAATGTGAAAATGAGGGATTCTGAGCCAACATAGATCTTATACAATTTCAACACAATGTGACATCACATTTACAGATGGATGAACTTCAAAGAAACCTTCTGAGTGGTCTTAGGTGCCATCATGGTACTTGTATACAATGTGGATCCCTTCTGTTTATACTTGGCAACTATGATGGATAGTACGAAAGTGGTTGCCAGGAGAAAAATAAATTTACCTCGAAAGTAATAATTACTTCTTCCTCTTCTTATTCCTCTCTTCTCTTTCTCCTCCCACTCCTCCTCCTCAACCTTTTTTCTTATTTTTTGTTCTCGCTCTCCTCCTACTACTACTCCTACTCCAAATTATTTCACATCATTCTGAGTCATTTGACATCATTTCACGTAATTTGGATAAAACGTAGCAAGTTAGAAAGACGGATTAAAAAATCAGCTGTTTTGTGAGGAAATAGTGTTTTTGATTGTAATGATGTCAGAATCATTCTTCTGACACCAAAAGCACTAGATTTGTATCTAGATCTAGAAAACACTAAATTGGGATGAAAAAATGACTAAAAAAAAAAACAACCACCATGAGATGAGTGTTAAAATAATGAAAAGGCAAATGTGTCGTGTATTTATAAAGCGGCCATTTTGTGACGTAGCTAGTATTCTTTTCTATTAGTATTCTATTCTAGTAGACCTATTCGATTCTGTTAGGCCTATTTTATTATTTTTTGTAAGCCCATTAATTCTGTAGACAAGTCTATACTGTGACTGTACTGAGAGCTATTTGAAAGCACGGTGATAATCCAGCTTCTAGATCTAAATAGTAGGTAGATTCTAACTTGATTTTCTAATATAT
>JAOYNN010572753.1:0-13331 GCA_025770095.1 Goniobranchus kuniei
ATTCCCTTCCCCCCCCCCCTCCCCTTTTTTTTTGTGTTTTCAATTTCAGTTCAATGATGGTTTCATTGCTCATTTTTACTCCATTTCTGAGCACACAAGTCCTCTGCTGGCATGGGGCTTTCTGGGGCCTGACTCAGATCTCAAACACATGTGCAACTTTTTTAAGGTGAGTCCAACAGTGACATCATGAATAAAGTTTGAACTGAATTCATTTCTTATAATCTACTGGATTGAGAACTGTGGGAAAACTAAAAGTACCCATATTTTGGGTGTATCAAAAGACACAAGGGTCTAGAAAAGCTGTTCCTAGAGGGCATGGTTGAGGGAAAGCGAGGAAGAGGTAGACCAAACAGGAGATGGTCAGATGGACAACACCGTGATGCAGAGAGGCAGGATTGCACAGGACAGGACCTTGTTTTGATTGGCAGTGAGGGAGGCCACATCTTGAATGGTATGCCATGACAAGAAGAAATCTACCGGAAACATAACAGTGCCAATTGTATATCATTGCCATAAAGTCCAGTCACCAGGCTGTGTTGTTTGTTTGTTTTTTAGATGTATTTTAAGTCTTCCATAAGTGTCAACTTCTTGCCCTGTTTGCTTCCCACTCCTTTCGCATCCCTGTCAATTTTGTTGTCTCACTGGAGGGGGAGAAGTTTTGTCTCAACCTTTGAAGGTGTAATTGGAACAAGTTCATCAATTTGATTTGTAATGGTTAGTTTGAGAGAGGTTCCAAGTTCCAAGCATTAAAGTTGTACACCTGCATTCTTTCACTGTCACTCTGTGGTGCATTTTGTAATGTTTTTGAAGTGATTACACGACTGTTTCCATATCTCCCACCTATTTGTATAGATTCACAAATTATTAACACATATCTGCCGATATATGTTTGTATCATGTAAAAAGCAAGGAAAGCCAATAACCGATCTGTTTTTCTGTTTCAGGATTTAGTGTTGGGCTTCATCAGGGACATGTTCTGTTTTGGTAAAGTTCGATATTCAACTATTGAAGCTCTGGCTGAGGACATTATGAGAATTGCCAAAGAGAAAAGCAAAATCGCTTCGGAGAAACTTGGTGCTGGGAGTCCAAATTTGTCACAGGCAGCTACATGAACAAGGAAATGTTCATGAAAGTTTCTGTAGATAGGTGTAAATTATTCAAGATATTTTTACCTGCGTGGGAGTGTGAGAGGAAGCAATGCTGTTGATGTCCGAATAAAGAATATGGAATGATACAGTTCACCACCAGAAGAGCACAATCTTAAAAAGAGACAAATCTTCATGTTTTGTTTGTTTGTTCAAACATACTTTCATTTCCAGATAGACAAGGTGTACAGAAATATTCTTTCATGCCTGTGCTTCAGTTGTGCTCCCCTTCTCATTTTCTTTTAAATTTGCATTCAACTCTTTGTATCATTGCGACGTTTCTGCTTTGGAACAAAAAAATAAACTTTTGCTGCAAACATTTCACAGCAAGGAACTTTATATAAGTAACAGTGCTGAACCTCTTTCTTGTGAGCTTTAGATAGTTTTGGATGTTTGGGTGTGGTTTCTATACGTAATAGTATCTCTGTTTATTTTAGCTATGCTGGAGATAATACACTACACTTTTGGAAGGGACCTTCTTGGATGTAGTGGTATGGAAGCTATGCATAATAATACCCCAGTTTGTAGCAATGGTGGAGATAGACATTTGTGCTTATACACATGATGGCCAACAGAACAACTCTCCTTATAACCTAGAGTTAGAGGTATCGCTGTAACTTTGACTGGCATAATGCTGACTGAGGAGAAGGAAGATCTAAAATGTTTGTGCTTGTTGAGCAGGATTGAGAGAAGAGCGTAAATGAGATGGGAAAGAAAGAAGGGCATTTTCAGAAGAGAGGAGTTTGGATGTTGTTGTGATTGTTTTTGCTATGATAATGAGGATGTCGTGAAATGTCCTGATGGAAGTGTCTGATTTTTTTCCCCTTGATCATAAGCCTTCTTAGCAGCCATTGCACAAGACTAGCTATTTATTATACAAGTTACTAGGTTTCATCTTTTTATAAATATCAGCCAATTGGAAAATGCTCTCTTGCTCCCTCATGCTCCTCCAAGGTGTCATGAGAAAGATACTGCTAAAACTGTCTTATAGTCATGCTTATTGGATAAATGCCTTACTCATTTTCTGATGTTTTTGGGTTACTACAATCTTCGAATGCCAGACATCAATTCCTTCATTTTACTATGACCTTTAATGGATTTGGATATTAAATAAAGGACTTATTAGAAATAATTGAGTATGCCTCACCAAAGACTCTGAGTAAAAAAAAAAAACAACCCACTTTTTTCTTGCACAGCTCAAAATGGTAAAAATGAGTCGGCCATTCATCAAATGAGTGTGACGATATGTAGAGACTGTAATTACATTTACGATATGTAGAGCCTGTAATTACATTTACGATATGTAGAGCCTGTTATTACATTTACGATATGTAGAACCTGTAATTACATTTACGGTATGTAGAGCCTGTAATTACATTTACGATATGTAGAGCCTGTTATTACATTTACGATATGTAGAGCCTGTTATTACATTTACGATATGTAGAGCCTGTAATTACATTTACGATATGTAGAGCCTGTTATTACCTTTACGATATGTAGAGCCTGTTATTACATTTACGATATGTAGAGCCTGTTATTACCTTTACGATGTGTAGAGCCTGTTATTACATTCTAAAGGACAGAAAGAACTTGACCCAATCTTCCCCCAACAGCCCCGTACGACTCCCTGGACTTCTCCAGCTGGGGAGAAGGGAGGAATTTAGGCTCACTTCAAGTTCTCCCTGTGCAACTACTAAGAGGTGAGAGAGGGTTGAGAGAGAGAACTTCTTCTCACCGTCAGTTTTCTTCTACCAGGCTCTATTTTGTGTCCTCAGAGAGGATGGATTTGCTAGAGGAGGGAAGTAGACATTATTCAGTGGCTATTCCCCATTCATGTGCATTGTATGACTTAAAACAATATCAGTGTCACTTGGTATCTAGATGTAACAAGTATTTTTGAACACAAAAGGCGGAAGAAAATCCTGGTTGGTCATTGCGTGCACAGTTTGGGGCCATTGTTAATTAGTTATGTTTTTGTTTTTTAAGAGAGATGATATTTTTGTTGTCTGTAAATCATCTCTCCATTTCGTCTTTTAGGTACATTATGTTGCTAGTTATATTTCTTTGGAGATAAAGATTTTTTGTTGTTGTAAATCATTTGTACTTGCAACCTTTTAGTTTTATTTTTCTTATGTTAAATGTCTGCTTCACCTTGTGGCAAAATCTTGTCCTCATCTGAAAATCTTTTCAACCATTTCTGTTCTTTCTCTTACTTTAAGCTATCCTGTTGTCTTGCTTTTTCCATAGGCGCTGAGATGTCGTCAAATTGAGCCTTAAAACACCAAATAAACGAACAAACAATCTTCTCCAACGGGAGACATTCTTTTCTTCAAAGTTTCAAATTGTGATAAGAAGTTATGCTGCCCATGCATGGAAGGAATGTTGTGTTAATTAAATTAAATTTGTTAATCAATCACTTTCAAGACACTGATCAGGCCTCCAATTTTCTTTGGTATATTGTAGGTAGTGAACCATGAAGGTTTTTGTCTTGCATTTTTGTCTTCAATGTTGCATTTCCCTTTCTCTTCTTCTTAGCCAGGGAAAGTCTCCAGGATTATTGCTCTTGAGTATGTCAAGGCTTCTCACACCAATGTGAAGAATCTTAACAGTCAGGTTTTTAGTTCATCTCTTTACATTTGTAGCGATATCCTGTACATGTTGCAATAATACCCCAACAATACCCTAGCACCACAAACACAGGTTACGGGAGTACGTTAGAGTTGTGTTGTGTTCACAGAACGTTTTCCTCGTCTTACCTATACTGTCAGCAAGGACGGCCTGCTGTTGTGAGAATTATTAGTGTATTCATTTTGTTTTGCCTCTTTCTGTTCTGTGGCATATTCTTGGCTTTACTAACACCCCCCCCCCCTCACCTTGTCCCTACTTCCTTTTTTTCCCTGTCTCCTTCCTCCTCCTTTGTTATTTGGAATTATTAATCAGTGCTAAGAGAATCAGTTTCTTCCCTGTTTTGTTATAGAGAATCAGTCTCTTCTCTGTTTTGTTATAGAGAATCAGTCTCTTCTCTGTTTTGTTATAGAGAGGCAGTAGCTTCTACTTACAGGAATGCATAAGTGGAAAAAGAAGTTTGTTCTTACAACTTTTGTCTGTTTCGAAATTCAAGACCCAAAGTTGAAAGAGAGTTGAAATTTCTCAAAAAGTCTTCAGTCTATGAAGGCTAAGATTGTGAAAAAGACCTTGAGTGAGGTTGTAGCGTTGACTTTCTTGTATATGTTTTTATCAAACATTCAAATTCATGTCCTGCAAAATTATTATGTAGATGTTTGTACGTAGAGCTGTTGTGCAATGGCGTGGGTAATATAGAGAGGAATTATACAATTATTATATTATTATTATTACTATCCAGTATCAATATCATGTAGTAAAAGGGGATTGCTGTATATAAAGATATAAAATCAGAAACCATTTCAGTGTAAAAGCAATGTAGTTGTGTATGAATGCAGGTGAGAAAATAAAGACGTCAGTTTGTCAAATGGATAAGCAGAAAATGTCTGTAGCTTTTTGACTGGAAGACATAATTTCAGGAAGCTATAGTGATTTAAAGAAAGAAAAACAAAATCAAGATAAGATATTTTCTTCATTGTATTCCTACAGCATTGGTTGGGGGTCATTTTGTATTTCCCTGTTGTTTACCATTTCCTCTTTATGCCTTGTAAGAATCTGCCAGTTACTCCACCAACAATACATTCCCAGTGGCAAACTTTGCCGAGACAATGCAACAAACAAGATGAGTACAAAGGGTTGAAAAGAGAGATTAGATACGATTTAAGATCAGGGAGGGGGATGGGGAAATAAAAATAACTGGTGCAAAGAAGAATGTGCAAAAAATAACCAGTTCAAATATTGCCAGAAAGTCAAGAGAAGTTTACAAACAGACATCAAAAGTTTCTCCAGCTTTTTAAATCACAAAATGCTGTCATAAATGGAAAGAACAGAGTAACTGAAACACAGAGGTGAAATTGCCAAGAAATGGCTTGAATATGGACAAGAATCAGGTAAACATGAGAATAATCCTCAAGATATGCAAGACTATCTGTCAAACTATCATTATTAAGACTCTGAACCAAGACCTTTATAAGTGAGGTGAAAACTGCCATTTTGACCAGCTGAAAGCCGGCAAATTACAAGGTCTAGACAAAATTCCAGCTGGGCTCATTAAACACTCATGAGGGACTGGTGTTCAAGTACTTCATAAACAACATTGTCGGGACTGTTGGTATTTTGTTGTATTAACAGAATGTCGTATTATACATAACAATAGAGAATACGAGGAAAATACTCATGAACTAAATGTATGTGTAGGTACATGTTATAACATTTACAAAAAACATGTTGTAGGCCTACTTATGTGCTAGTATAGTGTTAGGCTTATTGTGTTAATGTTACCCTCAGGTAAGCCCTACTTCTCGTATGTGCTAGTATAGTGTTAGGCTTTTTGGGTTAATGTTACACTCAGGTAAGCCCTACTTCTCGTAAGTGCTAGTATAGTGTTAGGCTTATTGTGTTAATGTTACACTCAGGTAAGCCCTACTTCTCGTAAGTGCTAGTATAGTGTTAGGCTTTTGGGGTAAATGTTACACTCAGGGCTTTTTGGGTTAATGTTACACTCAGATAAGCCCTACTATGTGCTAGTATAGTGTTAGGCTTATTGTGTTAATGTTACCCTCAGGTAAGCCCTACTTCTCGTAAGTGCTAGTATAGTGTTAGGCTTATTGTGTTCATGTTACCCTCAGGTAAGCCCTACTTTTCGTAAGTACTAGTATAGTGTTAGGCTTTTTGGGTTAGTTAATGTTACACTCAGGTAAGACCTACCTATATGCTAGTATAGTGTTAGGCTTTTTGGGTTAATGTTACACTCAGATAAGCCCTACCTATGTGCTAGTATAGTGTTAGGCTTTTTGAGTTGATGTTACACTCAGATAAGCCCTACCTATGTGCTAGTATAGTGTTAGGCTTACTGTGTTAATGTTACACTCTTACTTACCTATTGGCTAGCAGATGTATTCATTGATGGCTAGTTTTGCCCTATAGTCATTGACTCTTTCCAAAACGAGATTTTGCATTAAGGAAAGTCAACAAAATGTATGTCATATTAAGCAGTATTTTCTTGCTAAGGATAAATAAGAAAAAATGGGGACTTTTAAATTATGTTGTATTAACCAGAATGTCATATGATCTGATATTGTATTAAGTGGATTCCACTCTATGGTCATCAAGACACTGGCCATCAGACTGGAAAGGTCAAGAGTTTCTGATACTACTCAGGTGTAAAATGAGTACCTGGCCGTAAACAGCGTTGTCCTTGTATGGCAAACAATTGTACTATCGCCTAATAGGTGACTGTCTCATCCTTCATGTTATATATTTCTGTTGGTTGGGGGGCCCTTCTTAAAGTGCTTTGAGCACATTAAGTGGATATTGCACTATACTAAAGCTCACCAGGTCACCTTTCAGAAGTCAAAATGAATGCAACAATTATGACTGAACCATTACTCTGATCAGCCACGCTAGCAAAATACTGTCAATCGCCATCCTAAATAAAATGAAAACTCAAACATGAAATAAACTGTCAGACTGCCAAGCTGGATATCAATGAGAAAGGGGTATGCAAGATTTGCTTTTTAGCCTACATAAACATCAGAAATAGTAATGTAACAAGTTTACTAGCATTTTTGTGTCACCAGTATCTAGCAAAGGTGTTACTTTTAGAAATGTTTTTCCAGTTGCAAACTGCCGCTGTGGATAGTTTTCGTAATATGACTTTTCAAAGCAAGTTTTCTTTCAAAGGACACTCCTGAATTTCGTACACAATGATTTGAAATGCTTGCATCTAATTCTGTAATTTTTAGTGAATTTGTGCTCTCAGTCTTTTTTTGTTTGTTTTTGACCCATTTTGTTCAGGTGGAAAAATACAATTCAACATTTTCTAAATGTGGATGTTAGGAAAAGTAATGTGGATGACAGACAAAATAATGTGGATGTTAGTCAAAGAAATGTGGATGTTAGATGAAGTAATGTGGATGTTAGATGAAGTGAAGTGGATGTTAGGCGAAGTACTGTGGATGTTAGACGAAGTAATGTGGATGTTAGACAAAGTAATGTGGATGTTAGACGAAGTAATGTGGATGTAAGACAAAGTAAAGTGGATGTTAGGCGAAGTACTGTGGATGTAAGAGGAAGTAATGTGGATGTTAGACGAAGTAATGTGGATGTTAGATGAAGTAATGTGGATGTTAGACAAAGTAATGTAGATGTTAGACAAAGTAATGTAGATGTTAGACAAAGTAATGTGGATGTTAGACAAAGTAATGTAGATGTTAGACGTAGTACTGTGGATGTTAGAAGTAATGTGGATATTAGAGGGGCAGTTAAAAAAAAAATTTCATATCCTGGAGAAATGTGGATAATAGGCAGACGTACATGGTAAGCGGAAACCACTGTATGGAAGACTGTATGTTGGACAGTTTAGCAAACAATGCCATGCATAGGCACAATGTCTTTTGTACAGTGTATCAGTTTCAGGATTTTGACGTCTTTACATACTTTGTTATTGCTCTGGGCTTGGTTGGGTTTTTTTGTTTTAGTTTGCTTTTTGCTTTTGTTGTTTTTTTTTAAAATTATTTTTTAGTCAGAGATTAAGGAAATAATTAGGTTGCCAATTTCTCTCTAAGGTCAAAAAAAAAGTCTCCAATCATCTCAGCAGTGTCAGTGGGAATGTGTAGTGAAAGATGAAGTCATATGACATGCATGCTTTCTTGTCCTAATAACAAGTGCCCATGGTTTTCCTCGTCAAATCAGTTCCTTTGTCTGTACATGTTTACAAAATGTTTCATTGTTGAAAATTTTTCAGACATTCAGTGATAGAATTTGCTACTTGTTCATGTAGAAATACATAAAAAATCAGGGTTTGCTCAATGAAAGGGTGAAACAGAACAACATTATAACATTTTGGACAAATGTTCTTCATCAGATACAGAGACAAACAGGGACAATATGCAAATGCAGTAAATAATAACAATAATAAATGATACCAAAAAAAAAAAGGACGAATCTGACAGAGGCAATGAGAAAAAGAAGTGAATGAAAAATATGTCATGGAAACAATGCAGAAAACATAAAAATTGAGTAACACATAAAAAGAGAGTAACACAGAGAGAGAGAGAGAGACAGAGACAGAGACAGAGAGAGAGAGATTGGAGAAATATAGATGGAGGTGGCGTAAGTTGGTGAATTAGAAAATAAAAAAAGAATTCTGACGCAAAATTTAAGTGAAGTAGCATTTATGTATTATCTTATCACAACTCTTTGCGTGTTACGGGTTTTCCCTGCTACTCAGTCTTTGATGTACACTCTTAGTATTCTTCTACCATTTTATTTGCATATTGTCCCTGTTTGTCTCTGTATCTGATGAAGGGCATTTGTACGAAACGGTATATATGTTGTCCTGTTTTACTCTCTTATTGAATAAAGCTTAACTTTGTATGTATTACTACATGTTTGATTCCAAAATAGATCTAGATTCCTACTCAATGGTATAATTTATGTATTATTTTATACACATATTCATCTAGCATGTCAGCCTTCCTCATGTCACTTAAACATAATGTTTTCAGGATATAATACAAGTTGTTTTAGTACATATTTAGAAACACATTTAATATAAGTAAAAATTGCTTTTCCTTACAGATTTTTAAAGAATATTATTGTTGAATTGTTTTCTTTCCACAAATTGGTTTCATTTTTTTTTTAATTTAAATATTTGATCATATATATCCGAGTCTATCAAGCAGGTATTTGTAAGGTTAACACATAAACAAAAACAACCTCCCAGATTTGTAGCCTCCCCCCTGACAGGGATATTGGCAAGACATTCTACCCATACCAATCAAAACAGATGCCACACAAAATTGTCTACTTAATGAAGTTCCCAGATTGCTGGGTTGTTGTTTTTTTATCATTATCACTCTGTTAATTTCCAGGATTGTGAGAAACTGGTTTACAAAAGAAACTAAACAGAGCAACCAAAACAAAACAAATTTCATTGAAATGTTTTGCTCTCAGTTGTGTTGTAAATGACCGCAAAGATATGTGTTGGACCCTCTATTAGACTGATTTACATTCAAATGTGTGAGTCATGCTCATTTACCTTGTATTTACTTTAATGTCGTTGAACGTTTAATATAATGCAAGTAATAATATACCTACATATGATAGCATTTATTAGTATACCATTAAATAATGCAATTTTCACAACTCGTACCATGGACCCTAGACAATACCATCCTCTCTATGTTTACATTAATGTGCTGCCTAATTTATTTGTAATCTGAGTACAGGATGAATCTATGTACTTTATGAGTATGAGTACAGGATGAATTACATGAACTGTGAATACAGGATGAATTACATGAACTGTATGAGTATAGTATGAGTACAAGATGAATTACATGAACTGTATGAGTATAGTATGAGTACAGGATGAATTACATGAGCTGTATGAGTATAGTATGAGTACAGGATGAATTACATGAGCTGTGAATACAGGATGAATTACATGAACTGTATGAGTATAGTATGAGTACAGGATGAATTACATGAACTGTGAATACAGGATGAAATTATTAATTGCATGCAGATATGTATCTAGGACAAGAAATAATGAGTATGAAATAAATTTGAATTACATGAACTGTATGAGTATGAGTAGAGGTTGAAATGCATATTGTGTATGAGTATAACATGAAATACACGTACCTTATGTGTATGAGTACAGGAGGAAATACATGTACCATATGAGTATGAGTACAGGATGAATTACAAGAGTATGAGCACAGGATGAAATTACGAATTGCATGCGGATATGTCTCTAGGACAAGAAATAATCCATAAATTGTGAGGGTTTAAATGCAAGATGTAAATTACATTTGTATCTAGGACAAGAAGTAATCCATAGACTTTGTGGGTTTGAGTCATGAGTATGAGATGTTAAATGTAACATGCAGATAGGAGTACATATGGAAATACGTATGAAGGCCTATGTACATTGTATGAGTCCTGGGTGTGAAACATCTTTACTTTGTAGGCATGAACCTAAGAAGACATAAAACAGAGAGTCATACACTTTATACAGTGTATTGCCAAGTTTACCGCTAAAGCCAAGGCTAGAAATGGCACTGTTTATCAATGTACAACTCCTCTGATTAACTGTCTAGCTATCAATCAGAGGCATGCTGTGGAAAGGCTTGTTTTATTTCACTTTTCACACATTAGGCCAAATACCATTTTATGACCACCATCTTCTGGTGGCTGGTTGAGGTCTGCTAGCTCCCAAATGTCAATGTGTCCCTGACATAGCAAGGGTTAAATCATCTGTATGGTTCTTCCAGTCATCAATGTTTGGTACATCCTGCCTTTGGTGTGTATCAGAGTTGGATGAACAAGACTACCCATATATCTCAGGCTCTCTTGTTCTTTGTTCTTTCTTTTGTCAGTCTTGATGTCTATTGTTTTTTGTTTTGTTTTATTCATCACAGGTAAAAATACATTATCATCTTTGTATTAATGTCAATAAATACGAGAATTTTAATCTTTGGCTTGTTGTTTGACTCGTTGTTTGACTGCTTTAACCTAATTTGGTGACTGTTTCAGATTTATAGTGTGTATAGTGCTCACCTCTGTTTTGTTTCTAATAATAAAACAACTACTACTACTACTGCTGCTGTTGCTGCTACGGCTGTTGCTGCTACATTGGCCAAATGCCAACTGCAATGTTGATGTCATTCTGAACTTAAATCATGCAACTGGTACATTTCATACATCAATTGACTGTTTATGCTTAAAAATTATATAACTACCTTTTCATCAATGGGATGATAAAAAGATGTACCGGGTTGAGGTTGATCTGAAGACAAGAATTAGAAAGCCAGTTTGAGTCTCAAATGATTAACCTTAGGCGTAAATGAGGAAACACAGGGTGACACAACAAAGAAAAGTGTTGTCTGTAAAGTCTGTATAACCTCGTTAAAAAAGACCGCTACAGTGACAAACATTTGAGACATTCAATAATGTTTATGGCCAAATTATCTGACGGAAAAGTTTCGTAGGAATTTGATTAAAAAGTGGAAATGTGGACGAAATACGAAATTTGACGCGATTTTGAATCAAGGCCAAATTTTTATAAAACCGAATTAAAACAATGTATTATGCGTTAAAATTCAATAAGGTCGAGTAACTAAGCAAAATGTAAACACAAACAAAATAGAAGTTTAACTTTTTAGGTTTTGTAAGTGTGTAAAAGAGTAACAAGCAAGTCAACCAAAAAACAAAAAACAAAACAAAACAAAACAAACCCGGCAAATTGCATATATTTGTAAATGAAACATTTGTATTGATCAATGTTCACGCTCCGTCTTACTGAAACCACACACGTTGTGTATTGATTGATTCGTCTCCAGTAAAGTTCTTCCCTAAACTTCTCTACTACTGAAATACATCTCTCTTTTCTCACATTTTGAGTATTTCCTTCCTCGTCGTCAAACCAGAAAGGGCCTAAGTGGGCCTTGGTGAATAAGGTGATCACATGTCGGCACGAGTCGAGAGTCGACATGCATTCACCATTGTCAGTACAAACGTACGTGACCGCCTGGGTTCGAACCTCACTAGAGTGCAGTCAAGCTCATAACCACAAGTCATCGTCATTGTGTTCTTAGGTAAGGCACTTTACTTCGCTAACCTCACTCGACTCAGGTGTGAATGAGTACGTGGCGGTTAAGACAGCACTGTGTCTGTGTGAAAAAAATGTTTTTGCGCCTAACAGGCTGCAAGTATTGTTCAAAATGTTCTGTGTTGCTGTTGGTCAAAGGAGTAAAATGCCATTGTAAAGCGCCGTGAGCATGGCTATGTCATGGAACGTGTGCTATATAAATGTCATCTTTACTTCTACTTTAAGAGTCCATTAGCATTATAAACCATCCACGCCGTGCATGGACGCAATCGGATGAGTGGATTGACCAGTAAACACATTTTTTTGAATTCACCCTGCAGGCAAAAAATGTGCCTCGCCAGAACACCATTGTTCTCTTACCATCCTATGCAATTCTTCGTTATTGTTTTACCACATTTTCAAAGTCTTAAAAAGTCAGATTTTCACTTTGTTTCTGTTTGAATTTTGCATACATTGTAGTTACTCGACCTTCTTGAATTTTTACGCACATTTTATTTTAGCTTCGATTTAAAAACGGGTTATGGGGACCGTTCATAAATGACGTAAGCTCGGAGGGGTGACGGGGGGAGGGGGGGGCAAGTTTAAAGTTAATAAAAGTTGACTTTGTCCTCACAAAATTGACATCAACAATGATGTTCTAAAAGGTTGGGGAAAAAGAAATGTCGAAAGAAGAAAATAATTTATTATAGGCCACTTTTTCTTGGCCTAATATTAACACAAATTTAGATAGACCATAATTTTTTTTCCAAGCTGAGATGACACTCCCATCTTCTTGCTTTAATTATTTTGATTGGTTAAAGTTGTTAATAAATGATTAGCCATTTCAGTTATTTCTTTGTTCTATTCGTTAATAATTCCCATCCCATCCCCATAAGCACCATCACCACTTATAAGAACATCGTTAACAATAACAAACATATTAATATCACCACTTGCAGGCCTGAAATTATCTCTTGAGAAAGGGAGTGGGGGGGGGCAAAATGGCCTAAGGGAAGACCGAACTTTCAAGGGCACCTAGGCCATTTGTCAGGGCACCTGGGCCATTTGTCAGGGCACCTAGGCCATTTGTCAGGGCACCTAGGCCATTTGTCAGGGCACGTGGGCCATTTGTCAGGGCACCTAGGCCATTTGTCAGGGCACCTGGGCCATTTGTCAGGGCACCTGGGCCATTTGTCAGGGCACCTAGGCCAAACTTGGAAGTGCTAGAAATCAAACATCAACGAAAACGTTTTCGAAACCATACCAAGTTGTGGATTCTAACAAATACTGTACACCTGCATTTAACATACTGTGACTAAGAAAGCTAGAAGCAGTAGAGATGTGGTTTATCAGAAGAATAATGAGGATATCATGGACAGAGAAAAGATCTAATGAGTCAGTACTGAAGGACGCTAAACTTGGAAGATCATTAATCAATACCATTAGACAGAGGCAACTACAAT
>JAOYNN010572864.1:0-13329 GCA_025770095.1 Goniobranchus kuniei
TCTCTCTCTCTCTCTCTCTCTCTCTCTCTCTCTCTCTCTCTCTCTCTCTCTTTCTCTCTCTCTCTCTCACACACACAATGCACATACACGCACACGGCGTATTCCAATGTGCATAACACTGTAGTAACTCATTCCCCTGACGAACCTGAACTGTGCACCTATGCGTGCTGGCGTGCTACGGGAATTCAATGGTGTTTCCCCGGTGGCCGGGATTGCATCAAAATCTGGGGATTTTCCCGGCCAAACCGGGAAACCTGGCAGGTCTGGAAACAATATTCTGCAAAGAAAAATCAGTGGAAGGCCAAGACTTTCAAATCCAGTTCCAACGATTTGAGGGAGCAAAACACTTGATCCACTGGACTGGGAAAGACAGAAATTGTATTCACTGCAGCAAGGGCTCAGGAAAAAGAAAAAGGACAACCTTTGTTTGCATCGGTTGCTCAAACCAACCACACCTTTGTGCAAAATATTGTTTTGAGGAGTTCCACACACCATCCAATAAATAATTCAGCATACTTTATGTTTAATGAATATCAAATTCATGCTTTTTATAGTTCTGTATGTACAATATTTCATTCCTTTTTTCCTTTCATAACACTTTATGTCAACAAATTTTCTCAATGAAATTTGAACATTTTTTCCGCCAATGTGAGTTATTGAATTTTATCATAAGTAATCATCTCTTGGGTGTCAAAATGAGTGTGGAGTAATAGGCCTCACTGCGACTTGCAAAACCTAAAAAATAATTCCGTCCGTACAGCAAAATAATTCCGGAGTGAATCAGTTAACGAACTCTCTAATTCATATTCATATAACACAATCTCTAATACCCTCATAAACTCACTCAATCAATGTCTATCACCCTCACTCCCATATACACATAATCTCTATCACATTCACTCATACGCACGCAATCTCTCAAACCATAACTCGCACATAAACATACACTGTCCCCACCACCTTCACTCCCTTTCACATACCCAATCAGCATCTCTCTCTCTCTCTTTCTCTCTCTCACACACAAAGAGACAAGCATTCACACATACCCACGCACGCAATGGCTAAATTCCATATTATATAACATGGTATCGGCAATAGTACTATCGTTTTATTTCAAATGAACCCGGCTGATACCCAGCCCTGTCAGCCTCTCTCTCTCTCTCTCTCTCTCTCTCTCATATTCACTCACATACACATCCATACTGAACACTTGCTGCAATTGTCAATTTCCATTCATAACGTGGTATCAGCACTATCACTATTATTTTGTTTCAAATGAACCCAGTCAATAACCAAGCACAAGCTCTCTCTCTGACACAAACGAACACACACACAAACATGTATTCCTATGAGCATCGTGCTGCAACAACACTCTTATACTTACTGTGCACCTATAAGTGTCACAACACTACTACGTGCACTACTTATATTGTGTGCCTATAAAAAGTGCAGTTAAGATAGGTCTGCATTTCACTTTAAATAGGCCTACTTCACACTAGACTATTATCATGTCACATAGCAGCTAAGCATGATTCTCTCTCTCTCTCTGTCACACACACACACAAACACACACAAGAAATACATGCAAAAAGACGCTACTCTTCTTTTTCTCGTCTATCACATAAATGCACAAAACTGAATTCCTAGCCACCCGGATTCCTGGAATAGACTGGCAATCGTATGCAAGGGCCTGCGACAGGATGATGAAGCAAGTTTTGCCTTTGAATTCACATGGTCGACACACCGGCAAACTGACAAATTTGCACCTGTGCCTATGCCCTGATTGTCTTTGAGAAGTATAGAAGGTTGATGGGCCTATTTCTTAGCCAAACCATTATTGTTATATGTACCACAACTTTCATTTGCACTATCCTGAGCATCCTGTATTGAAAAATGGGAGTTCAATTGCGCTTCTGGGGGCCTGGACTGCATCAATATCCCAGATTCTATTACTCAGTAATTCTCCGACTTATGGTTTTTAAAATGCCGGTAGGAAGAAAAAAGTCCGGAGAATGAGTTTGTCATGGAAAAAAAATCTGGCCTCAGGCCGAAGAACTTTTACCTGTGGATTGGTGTCGCTCAGTTATGTTTTTAAAATTTTGAAACTGGCCTCCTTAAAGCAAGTAGTACCTATAATACGATTACCCTTTTCAAAATTTCTTCATAAATGCTCCCAGAAGACCTAGTTAAATCCAAAACATGCTGCAATGCTAAAATGTACAGGACAACCTGATAATTCAAACAAAAGACCCAATAAAGCGAACATCCAGATGAAGAACAAAATGACTAGTGTTATTAGCCTTCTTAAAAATTCTTGTTCCAAAGATATGCAATCTAGTCTCATCTCTGAATTAATTTATACTAGCTGGGATGCCCAGCTTCGCTCCGCTTTAAGGACAGGGTAAAATTGAATAATCACTGCCTTTCCAAAAGCCTAACCAAGCTAGCTGCGCAGATAAAATTATTTTAAAAAATTATCATTGTTGCCAACCATGAACTTCAAAAAAGGAGGAAAATTAGCAGTCACTCCCTCAAAGTGGGCCTACCCAAATGTAGTTGGTGGTAACCCCGGCCCCCAAATATCTATTGCATCCAAATACGGTTAATGTTAAAAATAAAAGATTTGATCTAGATCTACAACCCATTTGCAAGTAACAGCCTACTCACTATGCTCCATCTTAGAGTGTTTATTTTCTGAAGGAATTTTGAAAACACACTCCATCTACGTTTTTTCCCCATCCAAGTCCAGTTCCATCCGTTCTTCACACTAGAATCAATTTCCCTCAAGTTTTCTCCTCTTTCAATAACAACACAACGGACCATTTTAAAATCAACAGGCACGATTTAGGCTTAGATCTAGGCCTAAAGCAGTATTCTAAACTTTTCGATTTGGGATGGATAGATCTAGACAGACCTAATGATCTAGATAGGGATAGATCTCTCTAGATAGATCTAGATCTAGGTCTAGAAAAACAATTAAGGTGGTCGATCGCTGATCAAAATGTTCGCTAAACAGCGAAAAAGTGGCAACTATGGTTAAAATAATAAAATGTATCGTGTTTACCGCTAGCCATGCAAATATAATGATAAAAAAAAAGTCATAATGATGTAATGCATCAGTTTACCAACAAAGAAATTTGGTAAATTGTATTATTTGTTGGGCAGGGCAGTAGTAAATTGTAAAGTACTAATAAGCATGGTTACACATCAGATATGAATGCTATACGTCAGTCCATGGCCATTATTGTCATACGAGAAGAAGAGAAGAAAATGTTTGATCACCACTTCAGACAAACCTGAATAAGGTTGTCAAGACACTCAATTTTTTAGGAAATACATGTAATATAACTGCGCCTTCGGATACACATGGCCTTGGTCGCTATCAAAATAAGGGAGAATCTTATAAACAACACTAATCTTGTCCTCTTGTACTTGATGAATTGAATTGCACCTTTTCTCTGCCTCTCCCACAGACATACTTTCACATTATGTAAGGTACACTACTTTGAACAGCTACTTCCCATATGCATGTAAAAAATGCACATCCTGTTGAAACAATGCTAATTATAGATTAAGCCTATATATAAATGAAATACACAAATTATGATGAAATTGTTATGAAAAGTAAAACTGACGTTGAATTTTAAACGTAGGAGATTACACAAACTTAATTGTTTAAAAAAAAAAAAAAAAGGGCAACCACTGGATTCAAACCTAGTCCATGTGATGATATGCCTGAGGCTCTACCAATTGAGCTAACAGTGTGCTCTGTGCAAACGAAACATAATTTGTGTGTTACAGATCATATAATCTCAGTGGACCTCAACGCATTGAACTTAAATTAATAACATGGGTCTTCTTCTTACATGTTTGATCCGAATGAAGGTATTATACCGTAAATCTACGTTTCATATTACGGGTACTTGTAAAGTTAAGTATTTTACCATTGCGTGGCGTCTGTGGATATACTGTTTGCAAATTCAGCCTTAGCTTTATTAGTGGTAAGATGTCTGTTGTCTTAAGATGTCATTTTAGATGGATGTTTTCTACATGCACCACATGAAAGCCCAAATTGCAGATACTGAATACTGCAGCAAAGAACCTTTTCCCATTTATCTTGACACACACAATTTATTACTCTACAGGCTGTCTGACATAAAATCTCACATATGGCTTTCACTTCTCCACTTTCGCATTGTTTGAATACATGGCATTATATCACCAATGTTACTTAGAACATACAAGAAAGAAAACATACAATTACTTGCTAAATCTAAAGTTAGAATCTAGATCCACAATCATGCGCTGTGGTGCATCCAGGCTGAGTGACTGACAGAATGCCCAAATCAGAATCATGAATCTAGATCTACAACTAATCCACATCTACATAAAGTCATGTCTTGGCATTTTGAAAAGTCGCCAACTCAGAATCTAGATCTACAACTAATCTTTACCTCCATAAAATCATGCATGGGTATTTTGAAAAGCCAGGCAATGCAGAATCTAGATCTACCACTAATCTAATTCTCCATAAAGTCATTTATTGGCATTTTGAAATGTCTGCCAAAGCAGAATCTAGATCTACAACTAATCTACATCTCCATAAAGTCATGCCGTGGCATTTTGAATGTCAGCCAAGCAGAATCTAGATCTTTCATTCATCTATTTCTTCAAAAAGTCATGTTTGGATAGTCAGCCAATGCAGAATCTAGATCTACAATCTTGATCAAGTCAACACACAAATGGTGTCTACCCAAATACAAGATTTACAAATCATCAGCATGCTGGTTTGGATGGCGTATAAGTCTCCTAAACTTTTTCATACATCTTAAGTACATCCATGAGTACATTTGGATAAAAATGGAAGCTAGAGATGTCTTGCTGATTCAAAATCCTTCTACTTTCATGAGATGAATCCCCAGGTCAATGATGAAAGTCGCTGGTCTCCATTACATGAACACCCACATGAAAAATGTTGTGCTGTTTGAGTCTTGACCTCTTGATTAACATCAGTCTGACGATGAATATCAATCTGAAAAAAAGACAGCAAACATTTAAAAAATTAAGAAATGTATCTCTGTCTGTCACTACACTTGGCAGGAATCAAGTTCAATCGGAGTCTAAAAAACATTACACGAAAACAAACATTTGAAGTTTGTGTCAATATTGTCAATATTGCAGAAGATAAAAAATTTCATGATTCATGAAAATGGGACACACTTCATTCTTCCTGCTTCATTCACTTGATGACAACCTGCATTGACAGATTGAATGCTGTAGTCTCAGCAAATTCATCCAATGGACATGAAGTTGGCCTCCTGCTATGGTCCCACAGTCCATTGTTTGTTCCCACTTCTCCTTGACTACTGTAAGGTGCCAGACTAGGTGTTGTTCTGTATCTTACTACTGAGCTCAACAGTCCACCACCAATCTTAATCTTTTGATTTGCCTACATTTTAAGATTAAGACGTTTGTGCCCTGTGATGAAACCGTTGGAAGGTAAAACTTGAGTAGGTGATTGAATTATGAGCATCTTATATTAACTTGTGCATTACCCATCCATGACACAATGCTAATGCTTAAAATTATTCCAGAATATGTGCCTTGATTTATAAATATACATGGGATGTTTAACTACGTACATACCTTAAGTCAACAATTGAAAAGAATGGGGTCAAAAGGAAAAAAATCACACAAAAAAACCCCAACAAATACCTAAGCAACTGGCATGTCCTCTGACTCAGGTAATACCTGCTGTACAGCGACATTGCATGGACTGTAGTTAAGTTCCTTTTGGCTTGCTGGGTACATTGTTCCATGAATTAGTTAGAATCCCGATAACGTTCTTCATTATTTTCAGGTAAATGATGGTTAGATCTTATCTCTCGACAAGCCATGTTCCACTTATGTTCGACTGGATTTAGGTTGGGTGAGACGGTTAGCCAATGGTTGATCGTTTCAAAGTTCTTGTTCACAAGAAAATGCTGAATGATTCTTGCTCTGTGAGGAGATGCATTTTACAGTACAGGATAAACACAGGATTCTGTTGCATAAAATGAAGGACTTGTTTGCAAAATGACGTTTACATAACGGATGTCTGTCAAGTGTAAAGTGTTTTACGAATAAACACATGTACTAGGAGTGTTTGTGAGTGTCTTGTGTTTTACCTCTCCAGACAGTGACTTGCCCATAGCCTCTGTTTCAGACCTCATGAATATGCCAATCTGATACTGAGATGATAACACCTCATTCATCCATCATGCCTTCAGAAAACATAAGGAGATTCCAACTGTGAATAAAACAAAGACACCTTACTCCAGATAATATCTTTCGTGAAAGCGGGCTCATTGAAGACGAGCTTGCCGATGATGAAGATGACCTCTTTCAATGAGACATCTAGCCATATCATTTTAGTCGGCCACCCCACATCAATGAGGTCATGTCAGCAGCTTGGAACCAGACTCTCAGATGGTCCATTGCCTCAGATGTGACCTTTGTCTGTCACTTTGTTGATGATCAAGGACTGTACCATTGACTGGACCAGGATAGAAATATTGATTAACACTAACAGCATGCTATGAAACTGTGTGTGAAGGAATTAGCATTCAGACTAAGTGAAAACATATGACAAAGTATAAAATAGACGTTGACTTACTAGCAGTAGATAAATAGACATGCAACACACACTGACAATGGCGGTATGGGTATGAGGTCCAGGATAAAACATTTTTGTTTTAAATGATGAAGTTAGTAAATTGCAATCGCTGCTATCTACTAAGACTAGCATCAAAATGTTGCTATCTGATCAATTCAATCAAAAACAAGCTGAGAAAAAACCCATATATATCAATAATGGATAGCCTAAGTAATAGTAGAATTAATGGAAACTTTTAACATTTCTTCTGAAACATTTTTGAATGAGATAAAATTGCACATTGCTCACCATAAAATCAGTTGGTTGTGCGTCAATTTAGCTCAGAGAAGGGAATACTAAACATCGCTCACCCAAATACTAAGTATTTTGCCATAAAAACTAGAGAAGCCTGTGTTTCTTATCATAGGAGTTGTTTAAATTCGTCACACTTGTGAAAAGAAATTAGATTTTTTCCCTGATAAAAGAGAGCGTCAAAATAACAGAAAAAAAAATCAACTTTTAATTAAGATCAATTATGATACAAATAAGGACATTTTTCATGAGAAGCGGGGATAGTTCATTATGAAAGATTATGTAGCTATCTGATCATCTGTCTTAATTTCTGCTGATATAAAATATTGGGATTAAACACGAAGTTGCATCAAGTACAAAAATTATATGAATGTTCTTTTTTTCCCCCACAGGGATTTGACTTTTACAGAATGTTGAAAAGTGTATATACTTTCTTTTGCTGGCCAGCATATTTTGTGTATTTTGTGTATTGGTTGTGCGGTGATGAGCTAACCTTCCCAGCCAGGCTATGCGATGAAAGCAGGGATGTAAATGGGTCTCGGAAAAACACTAGGAAAATTGTTAATGGGGTGTTAAGTAATCATATGTCGGTTCAGTCTAGAAAGCTATCCCGATCAGGATGACATTATTTGCTCATGTTATCTAGAATATTACATACATACATATCCACCCAAAAACCAAGGCAATTGCGGTAAATTATGTTTACACAGAATCCACAACATTTAAGATCTCTTATATGACAGAAATGATCCAGGCCTAGGCCTAGAAACTAGTATAGGACTAAATCTAGATTTAGGCTATGTAGATTTGAATTCTACCAACTCATCCTAATCTTAGACCTACGACCACCATTTTGTGGTCCTACCTAGAATATAGATCTCCTCTAGATCTAGATCTATACGTCTGCTCGGTAAACCTTTTCCCTTGATCCAATGAGGTTCAGTTTGGAGGTGATGCGTAGAAAAGGCAACTTCAGCTAATTACCGTAGATCTAGCACTTGCATATGTTTCTTGTTCTTAGGCCTAGCTTTTTAATCTATTATATCTAGCAGCTCATGATCAGTTTTAGTCCTAAACATTCTAGCCCCTACAGTTGTGCATGTAAAAAAAAAGAGAACTCTCATTGAAGGGAAATTATTAAAATATTTAACAATATCAATTTCAACCACTTCTTCATTGTCTTTCTCCATAAAGCCTTTGTTGTTTCAGATAGGCATGTGGAGAAAGCCTTTGCTACAAAAGAATACAAATGCTATACAACAGCTGAGGATCAGCTTTGCCAAGCCGTTTGTTGGAATAAACCAAAAAAGAGCAAGTGAGACTTACAGCCAGCTGTTCACCATCTTAATGTTCTCCTGTTCCATGGTGCTATTTGTTTGAGAGGAGGAAGACAATTAGGTCTATGTGAAATGTCACCCTTGCAGCCTAATCAACACTTGTTATCAGGACCTTGTAAAGAGGAAAAACAAGGTCTACATGATCAAAAACAATAGCAACAACAAGACAAGAAAATACAATTTGTTGTTGACTTATGAAATAACATTGGAGGATATTATTAATCATCATTCTGAATTTTCTAATTGCTGAGGGAAACATGTTCAGCTGCTTTAGTAAGATGTACAGTGTGTGCTATCAATCCTCCACACCCTACCTGGACAGTGAAGAGCTTCCTGGCCTTGTCTTTACCTGCCAATTAATGCACTACTTAGCATTCATATTTAGTGATCCTGAATGCGTGTTGTTCTTCCATGTTTGTTTCCAAAAGCATTGTGAGTACGTACTATCAGGTCAAATTTCCTCAGTCTGCTCAACATGTTGTTCTCAAAGAGGACACCAGGGAACATAACACAGTGTGGTCAGCACAGGCAGAACAAAAGAACAGTCACGACATCAGGCCAGACATACAGAAAGAAGTTATCAGGCTGTGACGGGATGCTTCACAGTGACACAGGAATGGAGAGTGATACAATAGAAGGTCCCTATGTTACACTGCGGGACCAAATGAGTCAAATTTAATAGCTTTATGGTGGGCATCAAGATTTAGTAAGTTACTGGAGTTAAATTCATGAACAATGACAAAGGGACACAACTAAGGATGACTAAAGGATGGTTGACAAGATAATTTTGGTGATAACAAGGTAATGCTAAAAAGTACACAATAGTATTATGTTATAATTACCACAGTAGACAATCCACATATAGATGGGCAAGGATGTCAACTTTGTAACCCATGAACCTCACAAGTATACTTCATCAGCCACAGTGTTTGAAAGCAAAATAACTTCCTCTCTGGAATCAAAGCAAGAAAGTGGTTAGATAGAAAAGTTGAGTTGACACTCTCTAAAATCAAATAGTGTGACACATAACGAGCATAAAAAAGTCCTTTTTGGTTCTTTTCCAATGTCAAAACTTTGTGTATCACCATTTCATGATCAATAAAACTGCCTTGTGGCTATTATAAATGACAGCACGAGTTGAAAGGGTTTGGACACAAGACTCATATTTTTAACCATCTGACACAATCAACGGCCTAAGAATGGTCAATAAGAATAAGACAATTCTAATTCTGTGTCTATTTCTCTGCACTTTTGCTTCAATGTATCTTGATGGAAAATGTGATCCCTGGATTTTCTTTCCTTTCTAAATCCTGCAAGACTTTTTATTTCCATTTGTCTATCTGCATTCTTTTCATTATATGACTTTCAAGGGAAACCTTGCTAATTAAATTTTCAATAGTTTGTTCATTACAACGGGGCGCCTTTTTTTAGGAAGAGATCAAAAGATAAGATTCTGTTCAATTATCTGGCCATTTTCCTTCCATATAGTTTTTGTCTTACATTATATTTGCATGCCTGAGATTTGCGATTGCTAGGATCTCTAACGACCCATCATACAGACTTCAAATTTTTCAAGAGCTTTTAGATCACTGATGTTAAGGTTTCTGGAGAGGTGAGAATTGAAAAAATAAGACTCCTGTTATCTTTGAAAATTTATATTGTTTCATCTGTTCTTTTATGATAACGAAGAGTCTTAGGGAAGCTGTGCTTTTACAAGCATCACTTGTATTGTGTGGGCAGATATAATAACTGTTCAAAATAGTGTAACTTACACAGTGTGAGTGTGTTGATAGGAGAGGCAGAGGAAAGTTAGACATGATTCAATTCATCAAGTATAAGAGAACAAGGCAATTGTGTATTTATAAGATTCCCCACTACTTTAGCATAGGCAAGGCCAGGCACCTCAGCTAGAACAGCTGCTTTGCAAAAGGAGATCTAAAGGAAAACAAAACTGAAGTTAAAAGTACATCCCCTATTTAAGCCATGTGTGTGTGTGTGTTCTGCTTCATTATGCATATCAATTTCCTTTAACTCAAACAATGGTATTTTTTCTCTTTATTCCCTTTTGCAAAATGCAATTTCTAACTCTACTTTATGAAGGTCTGTGTAATTGTGGGATCTGCGAGTATTTGACTGATTGATGTGTCAAAATGTTCTAAATTAATTATAGATTAATGGGACGCAACTAAAAACTGAAAAGATATGAAAAGTTGGTAGCATGAGTCTATTGAATGAATGTTGCGTTACTTTTGCACAGTGCTAGGATATGACAGAAATCAATGTCTTTTTCACAAGCTGCTTTTATCACTTCACCTACTAACCTTTCATATCATGAACACTTGCTACTTTTTACTTCTTTACTTGTGGATACATGTTGTCATTAAGATTACGTCCTCCTCTGTACTACATGTTCTCACGATATTCCATCTATTGGATGCGCAGTCTTGTTCTTTTAAATATTTTTCCTGTTTTATCTTTCATAACATCACTTTTTGGTGTAATTTGAATTTGTCTGTCATGCATGGCTGATAGATCTATGAAAGTAGTGCCCTATAACAAAAGACAAGAGAGATGTTTTTTAATCACTATTTAAAATGTCAATCATCATGCCTGTTTTTTTTTAACATATAGACTCTGGAATCTATGTTTTTACAAAATGAGGAAGTGAAAAGAGGAGTCACTGAGACAGTCAGGCTAAATTGCCTACTTACCACAATAGAAATGTAAAATACATGGATTTTTCAGCCTGGGGATGCACATGTCAACATTTTGAGCTTCAAATCCCCAATTATCTTCATCGTCACGGCACCATCCTCTCCTCCCATCTTACATAGAGATTAGGGAAGCTGAGGAAGGAATTTAAGTACACTATGTAAAAGGGAAAACAAGTTTTGATTGTTCAATGTCAACTATCCTACTCTTAAGACTAGTCTAGATAATCATAGCACAAATGGGCAAAACAAATATATTTGGGCACCTGTTGCTCGAACTGGAAATGACAGAGACTGAAATAATGAAGATAATATCAGGTCTTCTGCTTTCAATATCTTATCAAAAAAAGTTTTGTTTTGAACAGAATTCTAGCAAAAAGCCTAAATGTATCATGTATCAAGTGGTAGACTATCATCTAGATCTACATTTGCTATCCAGAATACATCTAGAAACTAGCATAAAAAACAAGTGAAGAGAGTTTGAAAAAAAAAATCCTTTTAACAGTTTTTGATGAAAAAAAAAGCTTCCATGCTCATTGATATCTGACAGCATGTCATTGTGAGACACCTACTGACAGCACATCATCATGAAAAGGTGTCATGGTATTTACCATTACTGATGTTCGATATCTTCCACTTTTAAATGATTTCGATAATGACTACAAAACTAGGCATATAGGTAGAGTTGTAGTGGATATCCGGATACCGGATAAGTTCACCATCCATGGATAAAATGGGAATGAACAATTAACGAATAATATAATACTGGGGGGATAGTACGAATAAACGAATAGACCTTAGCACAACGACCAGAGAAAGGACAAGTCTGCTTGCAAAAGAGGGTGGGGTGTAGCTCTCGCTGACTTTGATATATTACAAAACACACTTCGTGGGATGCAAAATTCAAAGAGAGAATGCGGCTAACGAACAATGACGAGTATCCGAAACCGATCGACTAAGTGACCCGTCTGTTCGCAGCTTCCCTCTTGGTGCAGAATTCTGTGTGCAAAGCGAAGTTTTGGTTTCGACTGCAGTGAACCGCTCGACAGCCGCCCTCAAGTAATAAACCAATCTTATCAAAGTGGTAATTTGACCCCAGTCAAGGGTTATTTACGGGCGTCGCTGCAGGTAGATCTGATATACTAAATGCTGGCATTTTTCAATGATTTAAAATGAATACAACGGCGAAGTAACCATCTCTAGTCGTCCTTTCTTGTTTTCAACGTCAAGCTGAATATATCCGCCGCCTTAATAAGAAAATTCGATATTTCTACGACGATTCTTTCTTATGATATTGTATTGTGTTTGCGAGTGTGTTTTTTCATCTTTGTGAAAACTGATGAGTGCTTAATTTTTCAAATTATTTTTTGTTGAAACAAACTTTCCTACCGATTCGATTTTTGAAATGTTGTACCGATTCTTTCACTTTCTAAGTTTTATAGTAGAAACAACCATCAGCTCAAGAGGTCTGTGTGTCATGTAACTTGTGTATTCTCGCAACTTTGTCTTTGTGCTCTTTTCATTTCTTCTTTCTATGTTACATTTCTGAATAAACCCAGTTGCATATGCTGGTATGTTCCCGGGGTCACGCTGGCGGTCATTCAGCCGAGAACTAAAAGCGGTACAGCGACACCGTGCCCTAGTTACTTTCAAAGATTATTCATATATCCGTTCACTATCCATGGATACAGCGCTTGAATTGGCCTATTTGTTTATTCCCAAGTCATTTATTGTAGGAATAAGACCAAACTCTACCTATAGGACAGGAGGTAATTGTTTACTTAACGCTCTAAAATAATTGATGCAAGTTTTTTTTTAGTTTTTCATTTTGAAGAGTTCGGGTTCCGTATCCACGGGATAGAGATGATGCTTACATTTACAGGTGATTTGATTTGCAGTGAAGAATAACAATAAAAATACCTATAGCATCAACCCCTTTAACTTTACTGTTAACCATTTCGCTCGCATCTACCACAAGCACCTTGATATCTGAAAACAGGCCTAGATCTATGTAGACCTTATCATGAGATTGAGACACCTATCCTCAGTATGTCATAGTGAGATGGGTGAAATAGTACAAATTCATCAATATTTGCAGTAATCGACTATCGATATCAAACTCTTCTAAAAAAACCCCAAAGAAAGTCAATCCTTGATTGAAATTATTTTAGAACGTTAAAGTAAACAATTGCTGGCCAGAAGTATAGGCATAGGACCTGGGACAACAACAAATGAAGATGAAGAAGTTGCAAAACTTGTGTAATCTAAAGTCTATTACACTAGATGTAGATCTTGGTATATCACTCACCTCTGGTCAATATTAAGTACAAACCTC
>JAOYNN010572975.1:0-13329 GCA_025770095.1 Goniobranchus kuniei
TACCTCATTAATGAATTGAAGAAGAGAGAGAGAAAGCAACCATAATAAATTTTGTGAGCTGACTGACCATTCGAGCTCGGGTCTCATTTTTATTAAAATTTACCTACCGGAGGAGCAAGTTGTGATGCAAAAAATCTTTTGAGTGTCAGATGCGTGCCTGAAACTTCAACAAACCCCTATTTTGTTACAATTATTATCATCTTATTATTATAGTTTTCAATAGTTGCTGTATTTCTCGTCGTGAGCACATCTTTGTGACACGGCTGGCGTGCCTGTAAAACAGTTTCAAAATCTGTAAAAGTTTTAATGACAGTTCCTTTCGTCAATGAGTCGAAATTGTGGCCTTGGTCGAAATCCATTTTCATAGTAGGTATTGATCAAGATCTTAATCTATCGGTAAAGAAGGCATACATGTTGAAGCAGAAAAATAATTTCTATCTTGGACACGTCGAAGTGAACATTGAACACGACCCTGCCACGGAGTGAATCGAGACGGAAGCGAAGCCTTAGCCTAGGCCTAAACCACGGCTGCCTAGACTATTATGTGAGTAGGCCAGACTAGCTAGCCTATCTAGAAGGGCTAAGCTCGCTAGACCTAAGCCGAATTTGAATTAGAGAAAATGATTGGTCCTTGCCTTGACCAGCGCTAGGGCATAGGCTCCCCAGATAAGATACGCCCGCTCGCTAGGCCTAATTTGAGTCATAGACAGTAATCAATTGGTTATTGCCTTGGCCTGACCAGCTGTCCAGCGATGCTTATTTGGCTAAAAGACAACTAAGGCATGGTTACTGTCTCTCGATTCACTTTAGGCTAAAAGAACACTGCAACCGTGTCTCGATTCACTCCCAAAACAGGCAGTGTCAGGGATGATTATGACCAAACAAAAATCCTATTTTCAAATTTTTGAATTTTCTGATGTCCTAACATCAGTGTGGCCTAGTCTCCTGAGTTTGTCAGAAGTTAAAGGCCGAAACACCCTCCTGAGTGGGATCTTCTGCTCTGAAGACCTAGCACTGTGACACTCAGTATGTTTGCACCACTATAGGTGTTGCGTAATGCCTGGAAGTTTGTAGATTCCGGAATAGAATAATCAGTCATGGCATTACCTACTGGCCCCATCAATATCATCATGTATTAACCAAACCTTGCCGTTGTTTTTTGGAATAGCGGCAATGGCGCTCACAACAGTCTGTCTTTTATTGGCAATGCTTTATGTGTCCTCTAAGTTCTTGCTCTGCCAGTTCTTCATACTGTAATGCTGATCTGTGGTTGGGCTGTATGACTGGACTGATAACACTACCCTCCTCAAAAATGCGAAACCCGTTTGTAATAGCGTCTAAAATGATGCCAGCTCTCCAACCATTTCTGTGTATTGAAGATAATCCTTGACATTAAACTGGCTGCTAGAACTCATCAATGTCTTTAGAATGTGACTGTTTGCCGTAGTCCACATGGTTGGAGACACCTTCTCCGGTTTTACCTTGAGTTCATTTTTAGTGTGACACCCTATGCGAAGGATGCCTCCTCCTCATTGTGAGTAATGCGAAAGTTAATGTATATATATATTCAATTCAATTCAATATACTTCATTATCCACAAGGGAAATTCGTCTTTGTCACAGTGGATATCTTATTTATAATGAGAATCAGGATGAAGATGATGATGATGATCATGACTGTGGTGATGATGCTAAAGGTAATGATAAAGCGGAAAAAGGAGGATGAGGGGGGTAGTAATGATGATTGTGATTATTGATGACAGTATTACATTCTTATATATCATATACATGAAATATATAGACAAATTCATACATCTTAACATTTTATGCATATATAAGTCAAAGGAAATTCAAAGAACAGTGGATGCTCTGTTAATGATGATGAAGATGGTGATGATGATGATGATGATAATGATGATGTTGCAGATGATGATGGTGATGCTGACATGATGATAGTGATGGAGGTAATGGTATGATGATGAAGAAGAAGAGGAGGAGGAGAATGGTGATGATGATTTGGATGACTTTCGGACATATCATACAGAAGAATATACTTATACACACATATTACTGCACACATACAATAATAGGGTTACATGATGTATCAAAATATAATTATAGCTTATTGGTAAAATTTGGATACTTGGTATTCTATCCAACAGAGTCTCTTGTTATGACGTTTTGCTTTATTCTGATTGACTGAGGGACATAAGAATTTTAAAATTTTTCAGTTTGGCATATGTGTGATAAAAGCCTACCACTACGGGTTGATCTAACATATCTGTTGCTGAAAGGGTGCTCTGGATCTTCTAAAATTGAATATCCATTGAATATATATGTACACACACACTTATAAATATACACACACATAAGGGAAACAAAGGAAAACGTTGCATTTGTAAATCGAGAAGATGCTGCTCTGCTGCTGCTGCTGCTGCTGCAATGAATCACTGACTCCTTCCCCAAAACAAACATAGCAAAAAGCTCCACCCACACGACAAATACATGTATCCGTCAGTCCATACATTTCATCTCCCACCCATACCCACACTCCATTCTGCCAATCTCTTCTACCTCCCTCCCGCTTTCCATTCCTACTCTATCCAACAGTTCGTTCTTGTTGTTACAGCTTCACCTTCCCTCAACCTCCTTCTGAACTCTATGACCACCTGGCATCTCCTGCCCTAACCATACACCCATCCCATATTCTTCAAGCTCAACTAGTTTGAATTTACCATATCCTCATACTTCTTTTAAGCTACACATAACCTCCCATTTAATGAATATTGTATTTCGTGTTTTCACGATTAAACTACGCAGTATATACACCTCAAATTTCAACTGACGCGAATGACCCTGTTTGTATCAATGGTGAATGTGTTGAGCATGTGAGGAGCTACAAATATCTAGGAATTGTATTTATTGAAGAACTTGCATGGAGTGAGCACATAACATCTACTTTGAAAAAATGTAATGTTGGCGTGTTTTACCTTAGAAAATTACGGTCTTTTAACGTCCGGTCTTTTATCTTGACAAATTTTTTTTATTCCAGTATTCTACATAGCATCGTTACTTTTGGTGCTCTGTATTGTGGTGGTAATATTAACGGTTTTAATGTGGATAGAATAGATCGAATCATAACAAAAGCTGGTAGAGTTGTAGGGAATAAACAAAATGATTTTAGGAAATATATAGGAAAAAGAGACGATTAAATTTGAAAATATTCTGGAAGACAATGACCATCCATTTAATTCTGAATTGGTGGCCAGTCAGTTAAGAAGTGGACTTTTCAGAGTGCTAAAAATTAAAACAGAGAGATACAGAGATACCTTTATTCCCAGAAGTATAATACATGTAAATAAAGAATTTAAAAGGAAGGCATGAATTGAATGGGATTCCTATTGAACTGTTCATAATTCTGTGACATTATCAATTAAACCTTTATTCTATTTTCATCGATAAATCTATTTTCTAAGGGTTGATATCCATGGCATGTTGGATATGATATTTAAAAGTGTATACATATATTATTCTAAATGCATGATTATGGAATTTTTCTATGTCATGTCTTGTATTGTAATGTGGATTTTTTAATGATTTAAATAAACATATCATTGCTCTTGTAAAAGGACAATAAACTTATACATTCTATTGTATTCTATTTTCAATAGATGTTTTAAGAGAGATGTACATGTGCCTGCCATGCCTAAAGGTGCCATTCTGTCCATGTGGACAAAGCAAACTAATTTGTGTCTATCTGGACGGGTATGGCTTTAACAAAAGACATGGCTATACCCACCACACACCTGGCAGACATAAAGGTACCTTTCTGTCCACCTGGACAAAGCAAGCAATGATCACTGTTTAGCTCAGTAGGGCATTAACAAAAGATGTGGCTCTACCCGCCAGATTAGATTCGTTCATGTGCATAACTTTCGGGGTTTGCATTTGATTGGTTGTTAAATGAGAGAGTTAGAATGAATAGGTGAAATAGACAGTCTTTGTGAAAATATTCATTCCTTGTAGTCCATCTGCATGGATGTTCCTTCTAACAACACAATATTTCAATGTCCCCAGGGGCATGTTCTCAGAGCACCAGTACTATGGTAGTGCAACCATAACACACTTTGCTTGATAGTAGAAGTTAAATGATAGAAACGCCACAGGCTGATTTCAAAATGGAAGAAGATTGAATGGTATGAAATTTCTAGTAAAACAATGGAGAGTAAAAAGTGTGCTATAAATTAAATGATGAAGGTACTGGTAATGAGATGAAAACGTTATTCTCCTTAAATCCAAACTTTTTAGGTAAAATTGTCAGTTTTGTGATCTGCATCCTGATTTTGATGCAAATACTGTACCCATGGTTTCGGGCATTGTTATGCTGTCAATATCTACTCACAGTGATTTGTAATGCAAAGCAAATTTCTCTTTGGAGAAAAGAAGACAGGATACTTTTTAACATGATTGATGAATTTTAATAAATTTAGTTCATTATGTAAGACTGAAAGCTTTCCGATGTAAACCTCTTCAGAACCACAATGATCATGGGAAAAGTTCACATGGAAACCAGCAAAACAATTCTATTCAGGGACATTGTGGTCAGAATAACCAGGGCAACAGTGACGATGGGGATGATGACAGAGAAAAGAAGCCAAAACATCCCATGGAACAAAATATTAAGGACGAAGAGGTTGAAAATTCAGATGAAGACAACACTGAGGACGATCGAGGTGGGAATCACCCTCCATGTACCACAAGCAATGAAAAGGTTATTGAAGGAAGACTGCACAATCCCTCTGAAATGGAAGCAAATGCTGAACTATGCAGAGGACATTTTGACCAAGACCACTCATCTCTAACAGTGGATCAGCTATGCCACTTGCTTGGACTTGTAGTAAGTCAGTTTCCTTGTTTTTTTAAAAATGTGAAATGGAGGCTTAAGACTTAAGGCAACCGTAAAGACTTGAATTGGTAGGAAGAAAATAGCTAAAAGTAGTTTATCTAATGTTATGTTTAGATTTGGACTTGCTTATATATGGTGATTTGGTAAAGACATTCTTAAGGGTTTTTAATTTGTACATACTTCACCTTCAAAGGGAAAAAGGACACAAAATTGAAATTTTGAAAACTCCGAGAATGTTTTGCTTTTCCATTCATCTTTTTGACAATGATATCAACATTGAAAGTTACATGTGTTGAATCCAGTTGTCAGAGTCACTTTGCAAAATCCCAGTGAAAATGTCAACAAGAAACCCAATAACCCCCCCTAAAAAAAATAAACAGTCAAAGAAATAACAAACAAGTTAAAATTTAGAAAACAGAATAAATTCCCATTTCTTTGTTTGTTCCATTTACCAGAGGTGTTTTTCAAATCAATGTGACTTAGAATTAGCAATAATATTTTGGATTAGTCAATGCGTCTTCAATATTTAGACATACCAATAAAAGCCGTAAGTTCTGCTGAATTTCTTTTGAGCATCTTTTTTTTCCTTTTTTTGTTCTGTTTTGTTTAATTTTTATTTTTCCTTCAGTTGCATTTTATTATGTCTTCTGTTATCTTAAATCTATTTATTGTACTTTCTGCGTGACATGATTGTTGACAGTGTAAAAAAAGACATGTATCTCTATGTTAAGTTCCTCAATCAGTCTTTCTTCTTGGATGGACATGAGTATTTTGAATTTGTTCTGAATGTATTTTGTACATTCAGTCTTACACGGCATCTAAATGAAAATAATCCTTTTTTAAATATTTGTAATCTGCTGCATGAGTGATATGTGTCTGAATAATAATGGTCCTTATTTAAATAATGTAATATGCGGCATGAATGATATGGCCTGTAAATCTCAAATTCTTAAGCCTTTTCGCCATTGGCGTTGATGCCTTCAAGTTATTTACCTTCTTAAAGATCTCCTGCAATGCTGACGTAAACATTATTGGAGACAGTGTCATCTTGCCTCATGCCTCTCACGATGCTGATCTGTCTGCTAAGCATTTCTGTTCTAATATGTGATGTGCCTTACCTGTAAATTTCCTTCACGGTATTGATGTATTATTGTTCGACACCATGCTGCCTCAGGGCTTCAAACAAAATATAAAACTCTTTTCCTTGTATTAATTTGTTGAGATCATTCATACTGTTCGATGTAGGTCTCAGTATGATTATTACAGGTGTCTGCTCACTTCTTGTGATCCTGCTGCTCCTTCTAGGGGTTCAGTCAGTAAAAGTCTCGTCCAGTCTGGTCTGTTGGTCAGTGGTTGAAACTGCCTTCTATGAGTTTGTCTAGCCTACACGAATGGATGAATACACATTATTATTATTTTGTGTTTTAACCTCTTTTTCCAGCATGGTAGGCTATATCAGCTCCTGTGCTATTTTGACATGTTTTATGTGCGTCTTAACATGAGCCGTAAGGTATAGCACAACTCAGATGACTCACCCGTCTTAGAACTGTTCTCATAATGCTGAGCAACAAGCAAGACAGTTTCTAAATTCTCAAATGACTCTGTATGACTTGGCCGGTGATCGAACCTGTGGCCTCCCGGATTAGAGGTGGATGCTCTAACACTTACTTACGCCATTTGACTGGTCTCAAAGTTAATGTATTGCCTCTTTATTTTTTGCTCTAAAGACTTCCTGGCCGAGTGGAAAATTGGATTTTCAAATTGCAAACATTGCATTCAAAACACCAAAAATTGCATGCAAAAATGGCAAAAATTGCGGCTAAACATTGTAAACACATATAGCAAAAAAACATATTCTGTGGGCTTTTGTACCAAAAACAAAACAAACAAAAGAAGAGAAAAAAAAACAAACCCACAAGTAATGATTGATGAAAATTTACACGTTAAGCACACACACACATGCACACACACAAAGAAAGAAAAAAACAGCAACGAACGAACGTTTAAAAAGAAACAAAATTAGGCCTTAGAGGAGAGAGAGAGAGAAGAAGAAGAAGATATCACAAACGATCACAAGGGCTCAGATCGATTCGACGGTCAGCACGACTAGATCTAATCCATGTATTTCTATCAAAGCGATGCGTGATATTACAAAAATACCCATAATGTGACCAACTAGATCAAACTGCGACACGCACCTAACCATTGTTTTAGATTTATGGTGAGATGAAGGGGAAATCTGAAGCTAAAGCTTAACCGTTCTGGACCAAATTGCGACATTAGACCAAGACGGATGGATCTATTTAGATAGGTTAAATGATTCTTTGTACTCTATTTCTAAGCCTAGATTGGTAGATATGTCAATTATATTCTAAACTGTATTCTGGATTTCTTCAATCAGCAGATTCAGATCTAGATCTAGAATCTAGGGTGTGAGGGCCAATAGACCGTCAAAATGACTGGAACAGAAATCCTGTAGAACTGTACAGGTAGATACACGAGAAACAAATGAATACATCGTACACATTGTACACACTGTGTGTGCTCGTGTGTAATATTTCAGGAAGATAGATGGGGAGTGGTGGGAAAAAGCGAAGGGCCATCCATGTGTTGATCATTATGATTCGCCAGACGATTAGGCCTATGTACCTTAAAACTCAGAATAGCGACAAATGACGAAAATCACGACAAAAATGCAAAATGTGCGAACATTGCGGCCGCATTGCGGTAAACAGGGAAAAATTGTGGCCGCCTTGCGGTAAACAGCGAAAATCGTGGCCACAATGTAATTTCCTGGAGGGCCAGGACTTCCGGTCCATAGGTGATTCCATGCATTTACATAGTCTAGGGAATCTCTCCAAGTGTCTCCATACACTCTGCTATTTTCAGTTTCAATGGCCAATAATGAAAAATTTTTGAGTCCTTTTTTTCATTTTCTCATGTAAAAGCTGCTACTTTGGTCCAGATACGAATCACTACTTCTCAGCGTCATAATATATGGAATCATACCTGGTATGGCGGCTGTGGTGATCGCAGTGTAGATGTGGAGCAGGCTTTAGTTTTTTGTTTAGAACACCTTCCAAATACATTGTTAAATGGACCTAGTTTCTTTCTGAATAAACATTTGAACTTTCTCTTTTGGTACTTTTTGGATGCTATTTAGACAAGAAGTGGCCCTTAGCTTTTGTTGAGCCGCATGTTATTGAATGTATATACATGTGTTGAAACGGACAAAAAAGAAATCTTAAATCTGAAACTGAATCTGAATGTGTGTTTCTGTATTGTCAACTGTGTTTGGTGATTATTCTATCAATGTTTGATTTTGTTACTTGTGCCTGTGTTAATTTATGCTTGGTGATCATACCTTTGTTACCGTATTATGTCATGATATTGTGATTGGTAATTGTTATTCTTGTATGTATCTTCCACTAATTAAAATGTTCATTGTATTGTACTTTTGTTATTGTAAAGCGCCAATGAGTACTTCTTGGTTTATATTAAGCGCTCTATAAATAAATTGTTTATTATTATTATTTATTCTGAAATGATAAACACCTACCTTTACTCTGCCTCCCCTACAAAATGCAAAACGTTTTGATAATGAATTTTATTGATTAACACCTGCTTTTTCTCTGCCTCTCGTAACCAATACAAAAAGTTTTGAAACAATCCTAGATCTAGACCTACAGTACTTTCGGGGTTTCCGCCCGTTTAAGGAATTTCGTGACAGCACACACAAAATCGCCATCCCTCTAAAAGGCAACAAATTTTTCCCGACAAGGTAGACTTAATCCGCCCCTCTTAACAATAAAATAAGTCTAAGATATAGACAAAAAAACCCAACAACAAACAAAACACGGCCAAAACGCCACCCCCTCTCGGCCTAGTATGACGTCAACAGAATGTGTGTGTTTACACAATCTAAAGATGGAAATTTTACCTAAATGACAAGAGAGTACAATGGTACAAGGGATCGTGGTACCAGAGGACGATAGACGGGAACCAGTGAACTCCTCACGCGGTGAAGTCATCACGGCTGAAAAGTGTTTTAAAAAAACAACAACAACAACAACAAAACAGGTATCTGGTACCGGGAAAATACCCTCCTCGCAAGACATTATTTTTTACTACCAGCGGAGAAAGGAATGCGAAAGAGTCTCCATCTAGGCCTATCCTTAGTAACATCAAAACAGGCCAACCAATGAAACAAGCCGGTTCATCGCTTTGCTGCCGACACATCCCGTCACCAAAGAATATCGACCGTATGTAGTCTTTCCCGTGTTAAGGCAGGCAACCCGAGGGGTTCTCTCAGTCGTAGAAAAATTCCATCTATTCGACACTTTCAAACTCTATAACTTGCATTTTAAGGCACGTAAATGCACAAAATAAGGACGGGAATAACGATCTACCCTTCCGCACACTCTTTACACGGCCGTAACTCATCTCATACTGACTCCACAAACACAATAAATACACAAAGAGTTATCTTTGATACAAGAACCACAGATCCCACACCACAAAACAGTAATAGAAAGGGATTTACCTAAGCTTCCTAAAATACATCTATGTTTGAAAGCCGAGGGATCTAGGCTTCCAAAAATTGGAAGCCTAGCTAGGAATTTACCAATAAATCACGTGATACACATAAAAAAAACTTACAGCTGTGCCTCAGAAGTTTATGACCACGGATGCTAGATCTAGGCCTAAAAAAATGGAAGACACATTAGATCTAGAGAAACATTGTGCTGATAATTGGAGCTGTTTCTTCCACATGGATGGAAAGAAATTGCATGAATCGAAAGGTCAACTATCGAATCATATCAGCAAAGGTAACAAATAAATGGACGATCGTCCTTCAAAAGCGAAAGAAAAGTGAAGCTAAACATCGTCTGCCGGGCAGGGATTATGGACGGGTGGAAAACCTGAAAGTACTCTAGACCTATTTTAGGTCTAGAATCTAGATATAGATATAGATCTAGATATATGTAGACATCAACCCGTCAACAACATATCTAAATTCTAGAATCTCTAGATATAGATTTAATAATATCTAGATCCATCTAGATACATTTTATAGATTGAATGCCAATCAACCAACAGTCTAGATTCTAGATTAAATTCTATAGCTTGATTCAATCTAGATCTGCAGTCACCGGACCCTTTCTCGGCCGCCTCAATGGCGCCTAGCCTACTTTGGAAGTCGTCAATGAGATCCTGAATAAATTGCGGATGATTTAAGCGCTGTCGTCGTAAAACATTATCACAAACGAAGCTGAACAAATGGCAGTTAAGGTGTCCTCCTTCATTTACGGCCAGGAGAAGTTTACAGTGAAACTTAGAATATTTTACATAGCACGAGGTAGGGACCCAAATTCGGCCGGCCCAATCCTGTAAGTCGGCCACCCTGGGACCCAAAGTCGGCCACCTAAAAATGTGTTGATTTTAAGTTGTTAAAAGTGTATTTAAAGAAGAAAACAAGATAGACAGAAGAAAGTTGAGACATACGGTTATGCAATGACAAACTGCATTTAACGAAAAAAGAAAAAGGAGATTAGATAAAAAGATGAGACAACAGATGTATTTAGACTGCCGGAACATATATAACACAAGCTCTCACAACATCAGCCACGTTTGAAGGAAACAAAACAAACAAACACGACAGAAAATAGAAACAAGATACAATAAAAGTATCAAACAACAAAGCTTGTTTAATATAGATAAATAAGGAGGAAAGCTTTTTATGACTTATAAATGAAACATATAATCTGAATTAAACTTTTTGAGGGACCAAAATGGAAGATGATTGCAAAATTATTTTGATAAAAACGATGATGATAATGATGACGATGATGATAAATGGATGATGATGATGAAACATCTGTATTGACAAATTGGACACTGAAATTGTAGGCCTACATGATGGTGATAAGCAATGATAGATTAATAATAATGATCATAAATCATGAAAATATAGAATCTTCAATAATTCTACCTGATATTATACAAGTAAACAATGTAATGAAATCACATGACATCATTCACGCAATCTTATACACAGACGAACGCATATCACAGACAAATCTAAACCCACCTGTTTCTTCTTCAGGCATACCTTGCACAACATCCCTCGGACTCCCAGAACATGCCCGGTTATACCCCAGTGATACCAATGATACCACACCCAATCCATTTTGTCAAGTAGTAGAGCCCCTGAGAAGGGTTATTTCACTTGATTGCCAAAAAGAGGACGTCGCCATAATAGAGTTAATGACACTAAAAAGGTCATTAAGTGCAAATTTTGGTATGTCCGTTTTAAATTACTTACATTTTGATAACTATTAAAGATAATGTCTTAAAATTTCACACACGTTTAGAGAATGTATGATTCTACCAATTAATAAGCTTATTTAAACAAGCAAATACATTTTGTATGCTTTGAAAGGTAATTTGCGTAATGTTCACGAAAAAAATGTAACGGGTTGCCCAAAAAACATAATTCCTAAACTTTGAAGCCATACACAATTATTTATCTTCAAGTAATAGTACTTGTTTGACATAGTCAAGTCCAAATAATTTTGTGTAGGTATGTGAAATTTCATTATGATCAACAGAAAACTACAAAAGTTATAATAATATAATGACACAATCCCAATTTTGCAAATATCCTTATTTTACACAAATCTCGTTCGCGATTATTTACGTTCAGTTTTGTCATGAGTTCTTCGCGACAGTCAAGAACGCAACCTGCTTCGTATCAGCAGACAAGTCTTGTGCTTCGATTGTTAAAACATTTTCTAAAGCCTTGAATTGTTTTTTGCTCTGATAATTTGCATTGTTGTTTTAAAGAATGGTGTACCTAAATGATCTTATTTGAAAACAATTGATAATAAAAAACCCGCGATCATTTGGTACAGGTTGAATATAAACTTAGTTGCAGGTCTAAGTTGTAGTTAATAGTTTCAGATCTACCATTCTAGAAATATAATTTAGATCTAGATCTAAATCTTGATCAAATATTATTTGGAGAGAAATAAATGATCAAATTAATCTTGATTCGGAGAAAAGAAAGACCGTCTGGTGCCATTCACTCCAGACCAGCTGAAACCAAAACTATGATTGCTAGGAAGAAATTATATGCACATTGGAAGTGATTCCTAAATATATAGATAAACATATATACTATAGGTCTATTTAAGATTGGACAAAGATACTCGGGGCTGCTATAGCACAAAGTGGGGGCTCTACTTATCATTTGAAATCTAAAGGTCAGTGTTGCAGTGCAGGTTTTGATGTTAACGATTTTGAAAACTCATTATATATTTAGTCGAAACTTAAAACAATAAATTGTTTACATTCACAAAACTTTGGATGTCTACTTTAATTTGAGTATGGTTTGAATCCCATTATGATCTATTCTGTCGATTTTTAGAAAATGAGAGTTAAAAAGTTCAGGAAGTTCCCCCCTCTTTCTATGTAATTGTGACTGCCTGAATGGAACAGTCCGTCGCTTCAAAGGAAGAAAAATCAGGAAATTGTCAAATTGCCTCAAATAACTGAGAGAAAATTGCTTTGGTGGCAAATCCTACATATGAAAGTATACGTTTCCAATCTATATTAAGTCTCATAGATTACAGCATGCAGTGTTTTCAACAACAAACATCACCAATTGGTTGTTAAGTAGACGTCAACGCACAACAGACCTCGATACCTAAGCCAGAATACTCTTTTTTAACATACGTGCAGGTAGGCAAAGGAGAGGCAAACACACCAGCATGCCACCGATGTGAAGCAAGGGCCTTTCGCCAAGATACAAGGCAAGTTCAAAGATCGGTAAGCCCCGGCCACGTATCATTAGAGTGACATCGAGCGATGTTACAGGCTGCTGGTCAAAATGTACACGTGAAGGCCGATTTTGGTCAGGTTTATTAGCAGAGTCAGGGTAAGAATGGCTACAATGTGTTCGGGTCATGACCATGAAGATTCTTGATCGCCAAAGATAGCTCCTTGGATGCAATTATGACCAATAAAACATTGTTATTTCTATATTAGAGAAAGCTTTGGTAATTTCAAAAATAATTTCAGATAAAAGCATTTGAAAAAATAGTTTTACTATGTGAAACACAAAAAAATTTTTTTTTTTAACTCGAGATAAAACAGTCTTTTAGTGCACAAGTCACTGATTCAAGTCAAGTCCATCAAATCCAGTATATTTTTTTACCTAAAAGAAACAATCTTGATTTTTTTTTAATGCACCTCATTACCTTCAAAGGGCAATAACTGAACGCACGATGGCGACACAATAATATTAGCAACCAAGTGGATTTGAACCCTCACGTTATCCGACTATTGGAAAAATAGTTTTTGTAACCCCCCCCCCCTGGGGAGGGTTTCACCCTCTGGCCCGAGGACTTTTAGGACTAGCAT
>JAOYNN010573086.1:0-13329 GCA_025770095.1 Goniobranchus kuniei
TTCCTCAGTCTGGTCATCGTGAAAGCAAGGGAAACTAATTTGAAAAATTGGGAGAAATAAAGTGGAACAAAGTAAAGCTTGAGTGTCAAAGGAAACAGTATTGTATACTAGTACCCAATAGTAAGCCCGCATGTTTCCAACAGACACTTTGCCAACTGACTCGTCGCCCTGCTTTGCGGCCTGTGCGGCCAATCAGCACACGCCCTTTGGTAACGTGACTATGATTCCAGGATCAAGAAGGGGGCATGTGCCAGACAAGCTTGGAACACACTTTTACCTTTCCACAAAAGACACTCTATTCCCTTGTGTTGGAAAATTACGAGATAAAAATAGCCTTAGAGGCAAACTAAAATAGTGTCTGTGTTTGATGCGGAAATTCCCGATCTGATGGGGGAAAATAAAGGCTTAATTTCTTGCTAAATTTGCCTAATTTATCACTTTTCTGACCACTTCTTAGTACCAAACCTTCAGGAGAAAATTCAAAGAATAAAACCTAAGAGTATTTCAAACATTTCTTTGATGGAATATTGTTTTGAAATGATCGTTTTGAGTAAAAATGTAAAAGCAGAAAAATAATGTTCCAACCCAAATCATGTCTTTTAGGTACCGCATGTGGCCTTAAAAGCAAGAAGGATGAAAAAATTGCTGTCACCATAAAGTGTTATAGAAAAGAACCCATGATTTCATTTTGCTAAGATAATTGGTCAATTATCTGGCATATGTATTGCGGAACCTATAACTTTTTACGTCATATTATATTCCTTATAGTTCATACTCATGTTGACCAAGACATTGCCAGGATTTCAGGGAAAAGAATCTCATTTGGGCAAGTGTTTGTCCTTTAACATCTAATACCATCAGGAGACCAGGCCACTCTGAAGTAATGATGGCCTGTGCTTTGGCACTGCTATTTGTGTGTGTGTGTATTTCTGTGTATACATGATTGTATATTACCAGTGCATTGACTTGAGGTGCTCCCCGTTTCAAATGCATCTAGTACAACATTTTTGTTTTGGGAACAAAAGTGTAATTCGTTTACTGTAACATTTATTTCTTTTTGTTTTGGCTTATGCCAATCAGAGGCCATCACAGTAAGTCATCTGTATTAAAGGTCATGCATGAAATGTTTTTATAACAATCTTACACCAAATGAGGAGAGGATATGCCTTTCTCCCCCATGGTATAGTATGCATGTAATATGAATAGGTCTAAATTGTAGGTAAATTTTAACCGTATTCTACACCTGACTGAGGAGATAAGTTTTAAAATGGTGATATTGTCGATGTCTCTTTGCTTAAATGCAAATTAATTTGGTGCTTTTCTTTTCTCTCCTTTTGGCTTTCTGTAGAAAACCAGATCTATCAGTTCTTTGTGAAATCAGAGGATCAAGGAGAGCAAAAACAAATCAACCAGGTCCCAGTTGAAATTTTAGTCATGGGAAGAAATGTTACTACTCCAACCTTTCCAGTGCCTAGAATGTTATATTTTGTCAAAGAAAATGAAAGGGTTTGTATCTTCGCTTTATCAGTGGTATTATCGTATCATTTGGTTAGATATTACAAGAACCTTCTCCATGTGTTTAATATGTTTAGAGGTAATGCTTTCCAACTTTTCAACATTTAATTATACTTCAATGAATGAGTGTTTTTGTTGTTTTTTGGGAGTAAAAAGGAACAAAATGACCTAAATATCAATTATCAAAGGTTAAGAGAAAAGTAAGAACAATTTCATCCTATCTAAGGGTCTGTTTAGGTAACATATTAATAATAATTGTAATACTTCCCGCATTCAAAATATCAGTGTAGATTAGATTGCACTAGATGGTTTTCTATTATTCATTATGTTGCAACATAAATTTTCACTTCAGGTTGGAACCATGGTTGCTACAGTCAAAGCTAAGAGCCTTGTTCCATTGACTTATTCCATTGTTCCTGTCTGTAATGAATGCCGTAACAGGCGACCGCTTTTCAAAGTCAATAGTCGAGGACAAATTCGGTTGGATGGCAGATTGGACAGAGAAATGAAAGACTCCTACACTTTATTCGTCAGAGCCCAAACCAAGGGATCACCAGCTTTGGTAGATCATATGGAGATTAAAATAAGGGTAAGGCAAATAATTCAGCTGCTTGGTGAAGAATTTCCATGCAAAACACCTCTGAGTTATTTTTCATGTTGAATTTTATATCTCGGTCATCCTGGAATTTTGTAGCATATTTTGAGTAGTGAATTGTATCTTCCATTTGTTCTTTCTTTATTTATTTTTTTTAGTTTTATTGGTCTTAAATTGTTTAGTAAAGGATTATATAAAAAAGTACCTATTTAGTGCACAAACCATTCCATCATTGATAGATAAGGCCATTTTCTCTAGGAGTTTTAATAAATCATCGCAATCAAAATAGATTTTGCTAAGTAACTTTTTCAAGATGACAATCTGCACCAAAAAGTGAAACTGTATGAGGTGACAATGGGACATCACAATGAGTCATTCATATTTGATGTTGCCATTTTTAAGAGAAATAGAACTGCGAAGTAACTGTCTTCTATATGACAATCTGCACCAAAAAGTGAAGCTGTATAAGAAGTGGCAATGGGACATCACAATGGTTCATACTTATTTCATGTTGCCAGTGTCAAGCAAAATATATTTTGCTAAGTAATTTTTTCAAGATGAAAATCTGCACCAAAAAGTGAAGCTGTATGAGAATTGACAATGGGATGTCACAATGAGTCATTCATATTACACGTTTGCCAGTTTTTCAGATTTTATTTTTTCTCCATTTTTCTCTTTTGTGGTTGTTAGGTGCGAGATGTCAATGACAACATGCCATTGTTTTCCTGCTACCCATATCACATCACACTCCCAGAGAACGCTAATCTCCAGAGTTCAATTGTTCAAGTGGAAGCCACTGACCTTGACCTAGAAGTAAAACCTCTCACTTTTGCCTTTGGCCCTGGAATGGAAGAAATTGCCAGCACATTTTCTATTGATTCAGAGTCAGGTTGGATTGTCCTTTTGACTCAATTGGATCGGGAAAGACAGGCTTCATACAATCTGACAGTGGTTGTCTCTGACCACCCTAAAAAACCACAGAGGGGGCAACGTTTTACCAGAGCCCTGACTTCAACTACCAGTGTCATCATTCAGGTCAACGATGTCAATGACAATGCGCCCAGGTTTAAACGCAGTCAGTACGCTACTGCTGTAAATGAAGGGGCTTTACCCAGCACTGTTTTGCTGGAACTCAGCACAGTGGATGCCGACACCGGGCCAAACTCAGAGGTGACTTATTACATAGTGGAAGGGGACCATCTTGGGCAATTTCAAGTAAGTGACAAGTGGAAAATTTTAGTCCTCTAGTATAATAATAAAACTGTTTTCAGTATATTTTCTCAAGTCATATTAGTTATTCATCATTGAAACAATTACTGGTGTAGGTTTTAACAACTTTACTTTGAAGTAGATGTTTATGGCTGATATAATCATCATGAATCTTTCTTTTGATGGTGCATAACTTACAATATTATGTGAATATCTGTGTATTCAATGTTAATTTATACCTGGTACTACAGATTTTCATGAATAGTATGTTTGGAAAATTTCTCACAGGATATCAGACTAAAAATGCAACAAGGAAATGTTACATATGTATTTTAAAAGTCACATTTTAATTGAAGGAACATTTTAAATATGTGAAGCTGGAGATTTTATTTAATTTCAACAAAGTTGCATTGTATTATAAAGAAATTGTTAAGGTACTTACAGCTCTAGATGTTATTTTGACTGATTTTTTATCTTTATAGATCCATCGGACTGGAGAATTGTTTGTAAACAAAGCTCTTGACAGAGAGATCAAATCTCAATACCTTCTGAGAGTAGCTGCTACAGATGGAGCTTTTGTTACCTATGCTACAGTCAAGATCGACATTCTTGATGATAATGACAATGCTCCTCTTTGTGATCAGGTCTGTTTGCCAAAATTATGTCTTAGCTCAATCAAATCTATCTGTACAAGGAGAAAATAAACAAGTTGACCATTTTATCCCTCACTGCTCCCATATGTTCATATTTTTTAGTTGAAAGAAATGAAATAACTGAATCCAATGTTGACTTCATTTAATTATTTCAAAATAGGTTTATCAGAGTTTGTCAGCTGAAAAATGCTTTTCTTTCAATTGGTAAAAATAATTTTAAAAAGGGAAATTTATGTATCTTTGTTTATAGCTAAGATTTTATGACTCTTTCTTCATTAGAATTCTTTGTTTTTAAATTGCAAATTTTTTTATCATGCTTTTAAGGGAAATAGAAAGCTAGACTTAATTTTGTTTCCTTATTGTAGCCATTCCATCAAGTCATTCAAAACGAGGATATAATCAAAGGAACACCTGTTGCTCATATACGGGCTACTGATGCTGATGAACCAGGGACTGTTCACACTCAGATTTCTTTCAGCCTTGAAGGAAATGGGTCTGAATACTTCATGATAAACAAACAATCTGGTAAGTCTTGTGTTATATTTGATACAATACATGTTAAAATGTTCAGGGGTAAATGAGTCTCTTATTGTGATTCAAGTCTAAGATGATCAAAAGAATGAAAAATATCCATCAAAAGAAAACAAACCTCATTACTGATTTCTGCATGTTTTTGAAGTTAATGATAAGGCATTAGCCTAGTGCTCCTAAAGCTTAAACAAACAAAACAAAACAAAATCATACATTTTTTATATAGCCTTTCTTAGACTCAGTTTAACAACTTTTACTTATTTCAAAGTGTCAAGCATAATGAGATTTGTATAGATAACATAGATTTAGAATGACTTTTTCATACTTCATTCTATAGGACTTATTCGCACTGCTAAGCTTCTAGACAGAGAAACCAGGCCTGAATTCAAACTGACTGCCATTGCCCGTGATGGTGGTGGTTTAAGTTGCTCCACGATGGTGATGATATTCTTAAAGGATGTGAATGACAACGCCCCTGTCTTCCCTCCTGGCAGTGTGAGAGATTCATACAATGTCAAGGAAGATGCCAAAATACACACTTTAATAACACGCCTTGCAGCAGTGGATGCTGATAATGGTAAGTCAACAAGCCATAGTGCAACTACCATTCCTTATATCTCATGTAATGACTTCAGGTAGTAGCCCTTAAGGTCTCAGACAGATGCCCTTGCCTAAGCATAAGCAAATTTTGTTTTTCATTTGCTTTTTTGCATAGCGTTAAATCCACTACAATGTGCTCACAGTACTGTACAAGTGTTCCATGACAGGCTTTTTTTTCCAACCAAATACCTTCTCAACTCCAAGTGGAGTATACAGAGATGCAGACATTTTGCAGTCGCAGTTGCTTTAGATTACTGATAAAATCCTTCTCTGCCAATGTCAGGTTCTCAATAGCAACTGAGTGGGGTGAGGAAAATATATGTACATAGCCTTTCCCAAGGATTAATCGGTGTAACGTCTCAGCCCACATTCGAAATCAGAACCTTACAGTTACATGTCAAACACCTTGACCCCACAGCCACAGAAAGACATGAATTTTAACAAACGCTCCTGGAAAGTTGAATAGAATGAAAGTAAGGAATGAAATATAAGTTGCTAATTCTTACTTGTTTTGTTTTTTTGTGGTTTTTTTGTGGGGGTTGTTTATTCTTCACATGTTAATTGCTTGATGTACTGATGATTGATCTTTTCACTGATTTAACTTTTGCTTTTTCCTCAGGTATCAACAGCCAAGTCCGTTATAAATTGACTCCAACATCTTCTAACGCTTTTGTCATTGACCAGGAGAGTGGTGTTATCAGTTTGGTGGCAAGCTTGGATAGAGAAGTGAATCCAAGTTATGATTTGACTGTGGTGGCTTTCAATCCAGTAAGGAACTCATGACATAGGAATGATAAGCGTCTTCTTCTTATCCTTCTCCATAATCTTCTTCTTTTTCTCCTTCTCTTCCTCCTCCTTCTTATTCTCAGGATTAGGCAAGCATTAGGTTACATTTTCTAAAAACATCCAAGCATATTAGAACTAATAGATCAAGGTGAAAAACAGGCAATTAAGAGTGGCCAGCTCAATCCCTAAATCTTAATCCTATCGACTGTCATGTGTGGGATTCCTTATCCTTAAGTATTTCTTGTCAAGCACCATGTGCAATTGAGGTACTAAAAATGAAGATCGAAAATTGTTGAACAGGAAGCTGCTCAAAGAAAATCAGACCACCCTTTGACTGGTGAAAGAAAAAGTTTTGAAAAGCCCGCCAACAACAATGTAGCTTCGATTATTGCCATAAAATGTTTTGGGTTTTTTTGTTACTTTGGAAGCACATGCACATTGGCAACGAAAATTTCATAAATCGTTTAGCAATCAATGTCATTATCAACTATGAATTGTCATTTAACTGTAGGATTTTGTAAGCATTATAATTAGCCTCAAAGTTAATTTGCTCTTTTTTCTTTATTCACTTGATATATTTAGGACATGAATTTGCCTTATATCAGATTCATTTAAAAAACTACAATTTCTTGATTTTGTGTGATAAAATTAAGATATGCTGAGCTTCAGATTTCCAAAACAAGTGACAGTTTTGTATGTGTGCTTTTTACCTTTCCAATGAACAGACCTCAAGTAAATTGTCAACAGAGGCTACTGTCCATATCACAGTGTTGGATGTCAATGACAATCCTCCACAGTTTGAACGATCCAGTTATCATGCCACTGTTGTTGAATCTGCCCGCATTGGTTCTGTGGTAACCAAAGTCAAAGCTTCAAGCCTGGACATTGGTATCAATGCAGATATTTCATATTCTATAGCAGCTGGCAATGATCAAGGAAAGTTCAAGATTGATAGAAAAACAGGTAAAGTATATCACAAGTAAGTTAGAATTATTTATAAACATTGGAAAGGAGATTTAAAAAGATTAAAACGATAAGCAAGTCAAAATGATAAGCAAGTCAAAATAATATGTTTGGAAATAATTTGAAGATTTTTTGGTCAATGCCATCAGATTTGATCACATTTTCATTTATATTAATGCTTGGTGAAGAGGTCTTTTTCATCTCATTTTGACTTACAATATAATATCTCCTACCTCTTACACCCCTTTTGACGTTGGCTTATGTATAAATTTCGAAACTTTTAATATCATTTTATATTTTGATCCTTTGTGACAGGTCATATTTGTAAAAGTGAAATAAATGATAAATGATATGAAACTACCATAACGTAGAGTCGTCTTTTTTTTTGTTGAAAAATTCAATAAACAAAACAGAAGGTATAAAATCTTTCTGATTAATTTTGGTCCATATAGTGTACAAACAGATAAATTTATGACAATACATATAATCTATAACATGACTTTCCTATTTAGCAATTTCAGACCAGGAAATGTTTCTAGAGGGAGATTGATGATCCAAACTTTTCGCCCTCATGTGTGTTTTGAAATTATTGCTCTACAGGTGTGTTGGCTGTCGCTGAACCCCTTGACCATGAAGTCTCCAGAGAGTATGTGTTAACTGTACTGGCTACAGATAAGGGTTCACCTCCCCTCACCAATAGTGCCATCATTAGCATCAACATAACAGACATCAATGACAACCCCCCAAGGTTTAGCAAAGACTCCTATACAATCCATATCATGGAAAATGTTGAGACTGGAACTGAGGTTTTCAAGGTCAGTTTCTTTGCTGATTTATTTCTTTGGCATGGAAGGCATTTTCATGAATGCCTTCTTGTTACATTTATACTTTCATTGCCTGTATGTTTCAATCCAGTAAACTCATGTGAAACTTAGGATGACCTGTTGACGTACAATTTGCTTAAAAATTTTGTTTTGTTTATTATTGTCAACAAAGCTAGCACTTGTGCTTACGTTTTATGTTATATGTGGCAGTAAGGGGGCAAAATTTCAATATTAGACTACGATCTTGATGTTGCTCTTTTTAGTTAATTAATTCATGGAGAATCATGACTAGGGTCCAATATTGCGTTATCTGTTTCATGTGTCAAGACAGGTACTAAACCATAATGAACCTTGATGTAGTGTGATAAAACTTACCACTTCCTCTTCTTCTTGTTTCATCTTATCACATTACGGGTTGGCACAGCAGTGGCCATAATATCTTAATTGATTCCACTCTTTTTACTTGCTTTAGATCTGCTGGGTTTTATTTTAATCTTGATTCATGAACACATAAATCATTCAGAAGGAAGCTATAATCTTTATGGAAGATGAAGAAGGTATAATACATCAAAAATACAAATAGCTCTGTTTGAATTTCTACTGTTACAATCAGTTTTGCTTTCTTTTGCTTGTTTCATTTCATTTAAAATGCCATCATTGTGTTAAAGTCTTCCACTTATCAATTTCCAATCACAGGTTATGGCTACAGATAGTGACAGTATTCCTAATGCTCAAATAAGTTACAGTATTATCAATGGTAATCGCAACAACCAGTTTGTCATTGATCCTAGAGATGGTATCATTCACATCAGTCATCCACTGGATAGAGAATTGGTAAGCAAATTTATCAGATGTGAGTGGCTATTTCTGTCCTATTTATATTTTTGTTTTTCATTGAACTGTCTTTTCCTTGATTATTTCTTTAAAAAAGATTTTTAGGGCATGATTCTCAATAATTTTACCTTTTTAATTAAAAAAACCCCAGATGATTCTTAATTCCAATCTTTTTATTAAAAAAAAGTATTGTTGGACAAGTACTTGAGATTTATAAATATTTAATTTCAATTGCAGAAAAAAGTATACAGGAATCTTCTTCTTCTTCTTTAGGTACCGTGTCTGAATCAGACATTGGCGATCATGTTCCTCCACTCACACCTGTCCTCAGCCAACCTTATAAGGTCGTTGTTGCTACCATTCTGTATTGCCCACGAATTAAGACTTTCAGTAAAATTTATTCTCTGTCTACCTCTACTGCATTTGCCTCTGATTTTTCCTGTAATTGCTAGATGTTCTAAAACCTCGTGGCGGCAAATGTGTCCTAAAAATTTTAGTTGCCTCTGTCTAATGGTTTTGATTAATGATCTTCCAAGTTTAGCATCCTTCAGTACTGATTCGTAAGAGCTTTTCTCGGTCCATGATATCCTCATCATTCTTCTGATAAGCCACATCTCTACTGCTTCTTGCTTCTAGCTTCTTTACTGGAATACAAGGTATTATTCCAAAAGAAAGATGTCGAGTGTAAATTTTAACAATATTGTATCATTACATCACATGTGTGACATATTTCTCTCTTGTATATTCCATAGTTTCTAACTTAGACAGTTGGGTTTTTTTTGGTTTTTTTATTTTGTGACAGACTGGCAGCTACTCCTTAGTAATTCAAGCTCATGATTCTGGTGAACCCATGCTCCTTAGTTCTGCTGCTCTTAGTGTCATTGTTGATGATGCCAATGATAATCCTCCAAAATTTAGTCAAGATGAATACAAGGGACTTGTACAGGTAAGGGCATATTTTGAAACTTTTTGTTGAGTATCTCTCTGCACATTTCAGGGTGTATATTAGTAATCCCCAAATTTTAGTGACATTCATTTAGAACGCATTTCCTTATCTGCTTTGCTGTCACCTTTTGGTGGTCATTTGCACTTGAAGTAGACCCCCCTCCCATCTTCTACCTTCATTATATAGACAAAATAATTACAGTTTGTATGCATCTTTGTCCCTTATGTCCCATGGCACATCATTGTACATTGTATACTCAGCACTTCAGAGACTACATCCTCAATAAAGATATGTATCTTACATGCCTTATGTGACCTATGTGCCTTACCCCATTATAAGTTTTTCTTTGTATTTTCATCCTGTGGTATCTATTGTTTTATGTCAAGAAAGTTTGCTTTTTGTTACTTCAAGTTCTTTTTGCCTTCAATCACAAGGCCAGAGTTTTATATGACACAAATTTTCTGTTATGAAATACATTTAATAATCATTTTATGTTTACCGCCAGTACTTTATCCATTAACAATTTATATTAATAATGGAAGAGTGTTTTTCCAAAACTCAGTAAGGGCATTTGCAATGAAAAAATTATTCCCTATTTTTCTCTATGTAAAAAAACAATAAGACATAAGAAAAAGTCGACAAAATGTGCTTAGAAAACTTGACTAAGATTTGAATAATATCTGTTTTAATTTTTTCTCTACATCACATATGTTTTCGATAGCAACTGACTTTTATAAATAAATTTCAATTTTGAATTTCGGATGCTGAATCTGGAAAAGCACTCTTCAGTTATTTAGAAGCGATCTGCCAGAAATCCATTGACAGCTTCATGGGAGTTTGTTGGGTTGTTTTTTTTTTTGTATTGCCTTGACCCAGTGACTTTTTCTATCCCATACATTATGTCTTGTGGAAATATGGGTCATTTGACTTTTTACCTGTATATTCAAATCTAGAAAGAGAAAAAGATAGCAGGGAATTCCTTATTTTAATCAGAAGCATTTGAGCATTCATTTTAAAATTAAAGCCCTCTGTTTATTATCTTGTCAGAGCACTCATTTAGTTGGTGTAAGTATTAGACAACAGCCATGCCAATGTGTTGAATGTTTATTGTTTGTAATGTATCCTAACATGTAAATTTAACACCAATTTCCTGTAAGTCCCTAAACTTGTTTGATAATCAGAAAAACAAAACAAAACAAAACAAAACAGCTTTGAGGAAAAAGATTCTTGATATTATTAATGTTTTCTGTGCTAACTGTTCTTCTAATTTAATCTTACAAGATATGTGCTATCCAAATATAAAGGATTCTTTTAATGCAAAATTATTTCTTGGAAACATGACAAGAAGGAAAAATATCAACGTCAAGTAACAGTAATCAGTCTGAATAAATGATATATATACATAATCTCTTTTAATAATGTACAAAGCTCTAGGCATGCTCATACAGATCCTCAACAGCAAGTATTCAGATCAAAGACGTCCATTTAAATAGCAATTGAAGAGTTTTGTCCTCATCATCAAACAAGATAATTGATCATCTATCATCATCAGCTGATGACATATCCTATGGGATTGTAGCGATAATATAAACACTCTGCTTGAAATATTAAATCCCATTAGTCTGTGAATAATTAGTATAAAACTAGAGTCATTTTCACTTCATCAATTTTATACTTTAAGTGGAAACAATAACATAACATGCATTTTATCTCTATTAATTCTTAAGATTGGATTCTCCTTTTTATAATTCCACATCTGATTGACATATTTATGTAGCAGGGATGGTCATGGAATGATCAACATAAATTTGTTATACTCTTTTTTCAAAACAAAAAAATGTCATGCACAACACATTGAGTTTAAAATCACTTTAGGTAAAAGATAATATTTGGAAGAAAAATGGATGGGGGTTAGAAATAGGTTAAATTTTGCAAGAAATTAATAATGTGTTGATGGGAAACTATTTTCAATTCATAAACCTTTGATTTTTAAGAAAATATGAAAGATTCTTTTAGGACTGAGTAGCTTGTTTCATTGGAACCTCTAACAAATTGTGAGCATTTCATTTACTTTGTATGTATGCCCCTACACTTTTTCTCCCCGTAATGTTGTTCATTGTGTCCTGTCTCTATAAATGACAGACCAGGAAGATTAATGCTTGTGAAATTAAAAACTTTCAAACCACTGCTCTTGCATTCGTGCTTTATAAATTTCAAACATGATTTAAAAAATTGGAAAACTGCTCTTGAACAGATGTTCTTACTAACTCCCTCTCTCCTTGTTCATTGCTCTCATCAATTCCTTTAAATCTAAGACATTACTAGAAAACAGGTGTATACACAGATTAAACTTTCAACAACTTCTGTCAAAATACTATCTTTATTATCAATGTCCAACTGCTTATGTTTCTTGTCAAGCATATAGAGTTGGTTTTGAGCATCTTCTGAAAGGATGCATTAGAAATATAATTGAAAACAATTTGCTTTAAATCAAAATAAGATCTTCCATGCAAAGTTCAATTCTACACAGATCATCCATTGTTCCTCAAAGTTATGGTATCACAGAGTATAGAAATGGAAATTAAAAGATTTCAATTATTCTCAAGGATTTATTAACTTTGACAAGGCTTGTCTTCTGAGCCTCAAGATTATAGAGTGTTAACTATGGATAAATCGACCCAATTCTTTGGCTTGTGTTGTAGCATGCCAATATTTGTCACACCTAGAATTAATTTGACAGACATTGATTTCGTGTGACAATTAACACCTCTTTCTCTGAATGTTGTTCTTCCTTCATTTCATGCCCAAAGATGTTTTTATGTTGTTCACGTGTAGTGATAAAATGTGACAGGAAAAAAAAGTGAGCAGAAATCAAGGAACACCCCATTCAACTATAAATCCTATGGAAGCTAAGGACACATTTTTTTTAACAATGCTAAAGCCAATTTTGGATGATAACAATGCTCTCTTATTTAGCAAAATAATAAGATCTATTAGAAGTGGTGCGATGATTTATTAAAGAGATAAAAGAAAGAGATATAAAAACTCTTTTCTTTTTGAATTTTGTGAATATAAAACTAGAATTATAATTGACCGGCTGATATATAATTATATAATATACTTTTCTTTATCATCCTTCAAATTAAATCGACTGAATAATAATGTAATGGTGTACCTAATTAATGTAAAATAAAAGTGATGAATGAATAAACAACTGAATAAATGAATTGGGTAACTGAATGATTGGTATAAAAAACTTGATACTGTTGACTTGTATGTGCTTTTATCAAACACTTAAATAAATTTCCTGCTTGGGCAATAAAATATATTAAATTTAATTTAATTCAATCAAAACTTACCGGTATGCCAGTTTTTAAAAATCTCTTGTCTGTCTGTCAGTCTGTCTGTTTATCTACCTTTCCACCTGTCTATCTATCTGTCTGTCTGTATGTCTATCCATCTATCTATCCATTCATCTGTCTATCTATTCATCTATTTATCTGTCTGTTTGTCTATCTGTCTATCTATCTCTTTGTCTGTTTGTCTATCTTCTATCTATCTAATATCCATCCATCTATCTATCTATCTGCTTGTCTGTCTGTCTGTCTATCTATCTATAGCTATCTATCTGTCTTTCCATCCAACTATCTACCTACTTATATACCTTCTGGTATTAGTTCTTGGTTTGTTATTAGAGCAATGAGTCTACACTATGATGAAAGAGGTAGAAAGTTAAATCATTATGCAATAAAGGTATACAGCAGCATGTGTTACAAGCTGATGAGTTGGGTATCAATCACTGTCTTCATCCATAAAAATAAAAGCTGTAAACCTGTTTTTATTATCACTCTAATGTAGTTGCTGAGAGAAAAC
>JAOYNN010573197.1:0-13327 GCA_025770095.1 Goniobranchus kuniei
AAAGAAAGGAAGGAAGGAAGGAAGAAAGATAGAGAGAAAGAAAGAAAGAAAGAAAGACAGACAGACAGATAGACAGACAGACAGAAAGAAAGACAGGAAGAAAGACATAAAGAAACAAAGAAAGAAGAAAGAAAGACAGAAAGGAAGGAAGGAAGAAATAAAGAAAGACAGAAAGAAAGAAAGACAGAAAGAAAGGAAGGAAGAAAGAAATAATGAAAGAAAGACATAAAGAGAGAAAGAAAGAAAGACAGACAGACAAACAGACAGACAGACAGACAGACAGAAAGACAGGAAGAAAGACATAATGAAACAAAGAAAGAAGAAAGAAAGACAGAAAGGAAGGAAGGAAGAAATAAAGAAAGACAGAAAGAAAGACAGAAAGAAAGAAAGAAAGAAAGAAAGAAAGAAAGGAAGGAAGAAAGAAAGAAAGACATAAAGAGAGAAAGAAAGAAAGACAGAAAGAAAGAAAGGAAATTAAACATGTATGTCCCTGTAATATAAATTGCTTCCTTCAAGAAAATGGAATAAAAGCACCAAAGTTCCGATAATTGAAATAATGATGACATGAAGAGAAGTAAAACGATGGATGATGTGAAGAATGATGATGATAGTAGTAAGAAGAATGCGGCAAAAGTAAGTAGAAAAAGCACTTGTAAATAGATAAATACATAAAATGCATAAATAAATGCATAAATAAATAAATAAATAAATAATAGATAAATAAATACATAAAATGCATAAATTAATGCATAAATAAATAAATAAGTAATAAATAAATAAATAAATAATAGATAAATAAATACATACAATGCATAAGTAAATGCATAAATAAATAAATAAATAAATAAATAAATAAATAAATAAATAAATAAATATCGAGGCTTTGCTTCTGATTCGGATACCATCTGCTTGATTCATACAGGTGCCGGACTGGCCTTTGTTGTCTACCCGGAAGCAGTTTCCAGCCTTCCACCATCCACTTTGTGGGCTCTCCTCTTCTTCTTTATGCTGCTAACCCTCGGCCTGGATTCTCAGGTAAAGGGAATTATGGGTAGAAATGTCTGGTTTATTTGGTGTGTTGGCGATCATTTTGCATCAAATGTAAGGTTTCATTTGGAGTGTGTGATTGTGTAATAAGATTATGCAATGTACATGTTTAGATAGAGGCTTGCCTGGGTTGATGTAGATAAACCAATCGGTAGGTAAATAGATACATTGATTGATTGATCGATTGGTGAATAGATAGACAGATAGATAGGTGGATGGATGGATGGATAGATAGATAGGTAAATAGATGGGTAGATAGACAGATAATTAGATAGGTGGATATATCAATAGATAGATAGGTAGATAGATAGATAGATAGATAGATAGATAGATAGATAGATAGATAGAAAGAAAGATAGATAGATAGGTAGATAGACAGATAATTAGATGGGTGGATATATCAATAGATAGATAGATAGACAGATAGATAGATATATAAATAGATAGACAGATAAATAGACAGACAGACAGATAGATAGATAGATAGATAGATAGATAGATAGATAGATAGATAGATAGATAGGCAGATAGGCCTACATACATACATACATACATACATATATACATACATACATACTTACAAACATACAAACATACATACTTACGTACGTACACACAGAAAGAGAGACGGGCATACAGAGAGAGAGATGAGAGAGAGAGAGACTGAGACAGAGAGACAGAGAGAGAGACAGAGAGAGACAGAGAGACAGAGAGAGAGACAGAGAGAGACAGAGAGACAGAGAGACAGAGAGAGAAACAGAGACAGACAGACAGACAGACAGACAGACAGACAGACAGACAGACAGACATACAGACAGACAGAGACGGAGACAGAGACAGAGGAAAATAGAGATATATAGGTAGGTGATGTTACACAAGGAAACGGATGTTCATTCATGTTGAAAATCAATCAGAAAGATCACAGGAGTTACATAAAACATGCTCTACTTTTACTTTCAGTTCGCGATGATTGAGACTGTCCTAACAGGTGTGCTTGACCAGTACCCCATCCTCCGGCCTAAGAAAACTCTGGTCATTTTGTCCATTTGCTGCATCCTCTTTCTCCTGGGGCTTCCGCTCACTTGTCCGGTTTGTATAACTAGCACCTTCATCACTCACGTGCACAAAAATCTGTCTAAGCGTGCACGATATAATAGCGTTGTAGAAATTTGTCTTGTGCTAAAACTGAAAGGCACGATTACATTTATATTCTGCATCAAAAGGGATCCTCTGTTTCAAAATTCAAAGTCACGTATTGAGGTCAAAATCTTCAAAACTAAACATCGGAAATTTCGTGTATGAGGATCCGTTGTTTCAAAATTCAAAGTCACGTATTGAAGTCAAGATCTTCAAAACTAAACATCGGAAATTCTGTGTATCGGTCTGGAATGACCATGACCAAAGGAAAATTCTACTTCCAAATTGTTATCTAGCTTAATTACTATTTTTTCTATTAGAGCTATGTTAAATACTCAAGATGGTTGAATGCACAATATTTGTATGATTTACATTAAAACAATCCGATTCGTTCGAACATCCAATGAAACCAAAAGAAAAATGTAGAATAAAACCACAGTTTGTTTTATTTCTTTTGGATCTAGATTAGCATATCGCGACAACTTGTTCAGTTGGCAACAGAACATGACGTAGATGTCAATCTTTTATGAAAACTCCCTGCTAAATTGAGACAAAAGTATGTCTAGTTTTCTAAACCTACTCACGCCGTCTTGTTTTGAGCTGTGTCAAGCTTCTTTACTGTATAACATTGAAACTTGGAGATTTTGTCAGCTCGACATTTTTAATATAGGACAAATAAACACATTTCACAGATAATGCCGATTTTGAACAGAAAAAGTCATCTTCATTTGGTCATGCATACATCGACCCACCACACAAAGTGTCAGAAAGATGAAAAAGAGGGTTTGGGAGATACAGACGTTTTTCTGTGACTCTAAATGTTGAAACGGAGTATAGTTGTCTATGTTGTGTTTTTAACCTCACAACCTAGAAGGCTATCTCAGGGATGATGCTGTTTGGACAGGTTTATATGCTACTATATGCTAGACGGAACTCTCCCATAGCATGAGAGCCGAGGACAGAGGACAGGTTTATATGCTACTATATGCTAGACGGAACTCTCCCATATCGTGAGAGCCGAGGACAGGTTTATATGCTACTATATGCTAGACGGAACTCTCCCATAGCATGAGAGCCGAGGACAGGTTTATATGCTACTATATGCTAGACGGAACTCTCCCATAGCATGAGAGCCGAAAATCTGAAGCACTTTGTGGAGTGATTTTCTATTATATAATGTTTATTGAGATAAGAGGGCAAGAAATGTAAACAATCAGGGCCTGACCATCACGAAATTTTATACAAAAATCTATTATCTAGAGATCTAGATATTTATTTAATTTAGAGAACTTCAATCACCAATACTCGTACAATAGTTAGCAGTAGATCAAAGATCTATAGTAGATCTTGTTCTAGATCTAAATAGAAAGTTAAATGTATGAATTTGTTATGTCCTCTCATTTCTTCCCCATGGCTTGCTTCACCACGCGTTCAATTAGAGTTCGGTCTAGTAGCCTATATATAGTAGCAAGTCACTGGGTGCCACCCATGAGCCGTAAGAAATAACAAAATTCGGATGACTCACCCAGTCACCGTATACTATACCGAGCCGACCAGTCTTAGTACTGTTCCCATAATGCTGAGCACTAAGCTTGACAGTTACTGTACTTCCATTTTCAAAGTCTTTGGTATGACACAGACGAGGTTCGAACCCCAGACCTCCCAGGTGTGAAGTAAAAACTCTACCACAGTGCCATCAGATCAGTGTGGCAACTTCTCACGGTACGGGCCAAAGAGTAAATGTAGGTCAGGCATGATAAGAAATCTCATTTGATGCCTTCAATCTGCTTTGGAGGCCCCGTAGCTTAATTTGACAGACCAGACAGCCTTGATTAGAGTCGGCCTTTAGCAAAGATGAAAATGAGGAACGAAAGCAATTACCGTATTAACCACTGGGGATGATTAGGGGCAAGATTTCTTACCTTCTTTTCTTTTCTTTGATTGAGGTTGTTGTTTGTTTTTTTGTTTTTTTTTTTGTTTTTTGTTGTTTTTTGTTGTTGTTGAGTTATTCTTGGGTTTTTTTTCGTTTTTGTTTGGTTGTTTGGTTGTCTTTTCCCATATGTTTGTTTGTTTTGTTGTGCTATCTTTCCCATGAGATAACTTAATATGAGGGATTCTGTTTATTTTCCGGATTTGCTATCGGCTCTACCACACCCAGCCCACGCTCGTCTCCATTTCTCTTTTAAATTTTTCTCATTGCGTCGTTTAATAAAATACTCTTGGGCGTGTGTGTTTGTCCGTGTGTGTATATATATATATATATATATGTGTGTGTGTGTGTGTGTGTGGCAACTGGTAGATTATGTCTTTCCTTGCGTGTTTATAAAATATAAACTTATCTTTGTCAATATCTTCTCCTCAGGTTATTTATCTCTTGTTTGGTTGTTCTTATTTCTCCACAGGGAGGCATGTATCTACTGCAACTGATGGACAACTACGTTGGCGGGATGTCTCTTATCATTCTAGGGGCAGTGGAACTTTTGGCAGTCATTCTTATATACGGTAAGATCAATAATAACCGAACTTGTTTCTTTTCTCTCTCCTTTTTTTTCTGCTTGATGCTTTCTAAGGGGATTTTTCCTCCGTAATTTCTACCACAACTTTGGTCATCAGAGTAAGGACTTGCTGTCAATTGTAGCTGTGGCCTACTACTACTACTGTTCCTGTAATCCCTAGAGAAGGCAAAGGGCCTCCACCATACGTTTCCATCTGACTCTGTTTTTGGCAGTCTTTTTGGCTGTCCCCCATGCCAGGCCAATTGTCTGGTGTTCACTCTCGACTGGTCGCCTCCATGTCTACTTGGGCCTTCCAACCTTCCTCTTTCCCTGTGGGTTCTAATCAAGGGCTTTCCTGGTGATATTTTCTGGTGGTTTTCGTAAGGTGTGTCCTATCCAGTTCCATTTTCGTTTATTTATCTCAAGCCAGTATATTTTTAATATTTTCCTTAGGCAACGGTTGACAAAACTGTGTAGTTTGTGGATGTTTGTTTTTTTTATTCTCCATGTTTCACACCCATACAGCAACGTTGATTTAACATTGGTATTAAAAATTCTCATTTTAAAGATTAGTTGACAAGGAGGAGTTCCAGATGTTATTTAGTTGATAGAAGGCAAGTTGATAGAAGGCAGTTCTTGCCTTATTTATCCTTGCTTTGATGTCTTCTTCTGTTCCTCCATTTGGAGTAACTATACTCCCAAGATAGGTAAATACTTTTACATCTTCAATCTCTTCATCATTAATCCTTATACTTTCTTTTCCTTTGTTGTTTATTCGCATGGTCTTTGTTTTATTGGTGTTTATGGTAAGCCCTGTCTTTGATGCTTCTTTCGTCAATTTATCTGTTTTCCTCTGAAGATGGTGCTCTGTTTGAGACAGCAGACATATATCATCTGCAAAGTCCAGGTCCTCTAAATGACATGTAAATGTCCATGGTATTCCTGTTTTGTCTGTGCCAATGCTTCTCCTCATTATCCAATCCAAGGTCACAATGAATAATATTGGTGAGAGCATGCATCCCTGCCTTACTCCTGTGTCAACCGGAAATGGTTGTGAGAGTTTGCCTCTGTGGATAACCTGACAGGTTGAGCCATTATACATGTCTCTCAAAATAGCTAAGTATTTGGGAGGGACTCCATAGTGAGCAAGAATTTGCCACATTGTCTCTCGGTCCACACTGTCAAAGGCTTTCCTGAAGTCTACAAAATTCATGTACAGAGATGTTTGCCGTTCGTTAGACTGCTCTATATGAATTCTTAATATGGCAATCTGGTCTGAGCATGATTTGCCGCTTCCGAAACCTGCCTGTTCATCTCTCAGTTCCTTGTCTAGTGCTTCTCTCAACCTCTCAGGAATTACCCTGGCAAGGATTTTACCTGGTAATGATAGAAGAGTGATGTGAGTCTTTGATATTATGTATATATGGATGAGTGAATGTGAGCGTTGGAGTCTATGTGTGTTATGGTGAGTGAATGTGAGTGTTGGAGTTCATATATGTGATGATGAGTGAATGTGAGTGTTGGAGTTCATATATGTGATGATGAGTGAATGTGAGTGTTGGAGTTCATGTATGTGTTGGTGGGTGAATGTGAGTTTATGAGTGTAATGGTGAGTGATTATGAGTCATTTATATTCTGTATATATGGTTGGGTGAATGTGGGGGTTAGAGATTATGTGTGTAATGGTGAGTGATTATGAGTCTTTGATATTATGTATATATGGGTGAGTGAATGTGAGTGTTGGAGTCTATGTGAGTAATGATGAGTGAATGTGAGTGTTGGAGTTCATGTATGTGATGGTGAGTGCATGTGACTGTTGGAGTTCATATATGTAATGGGGAGTGAATGTGAATGTGTTGGAGTTTATGATTGCAATGGTGATTGAATTTAGTATTTGAGATTATGTGTATATGGGTGAGTAAATATGTGTTCGAGGTTTTGTGTGTATGATGAGTGAATGTGAGTGTTAATGGTTATATGTGTAGGGCGAATGAATGAGGCTGTTAGAGATTGTGTGTGTAGGGTGAGTGAATGTAGGTATTAGAGATTATGTGTGTAGGGTGAATGAACGAGGCTGTTAGAGATTGTATGTATAGGGTGAGTGAATTTGGGCGTTAGAGATCATGTGTTTTAGGTGAATGAATGAGGCTGTTAGAGATTGTGTGGGTAGGGTGAGTGAATGTGGGTGTTAGAGATTGTATGTGTAGGGTGAATGAATATGGGTGTTCGAGATTTTGTGTATATTGATGAGTGAATGTGGTTGCAAGAGATTATGTGTTGTATTGATGAGTGAGTGTCGGTGTTAGAGATTATGTATGTAGTGAGTGAATGAGGTTGATAGAGACTGTGTGCATATGGGTAATTTAATGTAGTAGTCCATGGTTTTTGGGAGGTCTACATTAGATCTGATGGCAGAAGCAGTACTGGTCATTGATATCAATCAAATGAACAATTTAGATACAAGAAGTGATGAGGCGACTTCCAGACCGTATGCGAGAGTAAGGGGCTTTAATAAACCATGTTGCAGGCTTTTTAATCATTGACAATTTTGATGGCAGGCTTTTCTGATATGATCCACTGGAACCCATGTACTTAAGATTTTAGAGTCATTTGCAAAGCTTTTAACCTGATAACATAACTGTAAGATGATATGTACTCCAACTTTTTCTTTTATTATGTAGGCTTGAATTTTTTTATTAGGCTTGAATTTTTTTATTCGTTTTGAGTGGGAACCTTGCAAAACAATCAGTTGAGCCCTAAGAAATTACAATCAGTTGAACCTTAAGAAATTCTCCATTCTATCAACTCTAAAGTCTCCTTTGAAGTTCAAAAAAAAAGAAAAGAAATGCACATGACATGACCACAATCGCTTATAATAATAATACTAATAATAATGAATCATTTTCATATACCACCTTTCCCCATAGAAGAAATGGCTCAAAGTGCTTTACAAAGTTGAGATTGAAAGTTTTACGAACAAACATTAATACCTGTATTTATAAGGCAGTATAAAATATGGGACCTTGCAGTCAGAGGGGCGTGGAGATACCGTATCAAAGATTTAGATCTTTCTATGTCCACATTGAAAAGGTAAGTTTTTAAAATAAGATTTAAAAGTATTGATGGATTTATGGTCTCAAAAGCACTAAGGAAGAAAATTGGGATGCCAAAAAGAGAAATAACTTCCTTCTCTTATCTTCCTTGATGTTACATTTTTCACAAGCATTGGTTGGATCGTGGGAAGATTGGAGGCATTGGGTGGGATGGTATTTCTGGATTAAATCTAATATATACAAGGGACTTTCACCATTCAAACATTTAAAAACAAACAAGCAGATTTTGTGCATTAGTCCAGTCCAATTTTATGTAGCATTGCACACTCCATTGAAATTGAGGGCCATGCAATGTGGTTGATAGTAGCACAGAGATGCTGAAAACCCTCCACTCGTTACCAGTAAGTGTGAGAATTGAATACAAAGCTGCTTCTCAGTGTTACTTGTCTTTCTGACCATCTACACCTCATTAAGTGAAAGAAATCTTGCCATCCTACATCTACCTAGACATATCAGATCATAACATTCAAAATCACTTTTTGTTCCCAAACTATATTAAAATACATTAGAGATAGAGCTTTCAGTAAATTTGGTCCTGCTATACGTACTAATCTTCCGTCATCCGTGAGATTCGCCAAATCTAATGGAAGTTTTAAAAGGCTTTTAAAGACACATTTGCACAAAAAATATCTGTGATATATGTATATTATTAATCAATTTGGTTATGATTTTAATTGTATTTGTATGTACCTTAAATTTAAAAAATGATTACAAATTTATCTTTTACTGACATTGTAAAGCACCTTGAGACTTAGGTGATAGGTGCTATTGTGTATGTGGCTGGGTCAATGATAACTTCACTATACCACAAAGGGCTACACTATGCAAATTATCTATTGTTATTATTAATATTATTATTATTATTATTTTTATTATTGATCAACAGTCTTACCATGATAAGGCTTATGGTTTGGGTACAGATGGCCTAGCTTTACCACAGACACCACAATATGGTCTCATGAACCTGTTGGTGAGTTTTCTGGGCAAGTCTTCAACCCTGTTACATTGAATGGAGGTGTCGTCCATTGTTCATTGATTGCATGGTGAGTTCTGATTATAAAAGCACATTGACAGCACCTGTGGTTATATGGGATAGCTTCACTGTGATGCTCAATTACAAGCTGTCAGAAAAACTCACAATACCCTTGGCAACATTTAAACTATAGTAAATGTCACTGTGAGGTCAATATCCAAATAAAGAACAATGAAATGTTCCATTAAAGAAGGTTTTACTCCTCTGCCTTACTATAGGGTTGCGATGCTTCCCATCTTGGGAGTTACTGTGCCTCACACACTACAGTTCTAAGATTGCCAGAATTGCATGTCTTATACATAACACAAGCACTCCACTTGTGTTGAGTCAGTTCTTCTGACGGGTTTATCAGGACCATTAATCCAGAGAACCAAACTTAGGGATATAATTGTAAAAACAAATGTTTAATTGCATGTTATTAACAAAATGTATTTTTACATCTTTTGATTTTAACTTGTTAATAATTATTTTAAAAAATCAGATCTAGTGATGATTCCTCTTCAAACCATTCTTCAAATCATTTTTTATGATTAAAAAAATGAAGCAATTTGTAAAATGTCAGAAAACTGGGTCTTCAACGTCTGTATCTAAAGCCAATGAAAGTAAGCAGAAGAGAAGACATCTTACTGCCATGAAGACTTCAAAGATATGGTGTACTTTGGTATCACAGGGGGCACAAACACATTGAAAAAGTGAAGGCTGATTTACAGCACGCCCGTAAAGAGACTAAAGATTAATTAGACTCAACTGGCTGACTTAGGTTACAAGTTTGCAAATTGGGACATGAACGCCTTGTGATGAATTAACTGAACAAATATACAAAAACACGATGGTTTTTTTTGTGTTAAAATGGCTTCTAAATAATTATATCTGTAAGAAATTATAGCCAGCCCAAACACCAGTTCTTGGATGGTTACCACTACACAGCTTTTACTTATTCTTCCTCCTGAACATTATGTCTACAGATTTAATCAATAAGATAATGACTCTAATGTATTACATAATATCACTAATTATTTGCTTACAAGTTACATTCTAATTACCTAGCCATGCCACTAAGACAATTCAATAGGCATCATCTCCTTCTGAAAGTAAACAAAAGGAAATCCATATTTTTAGAGTGATCCTCTCCAGCAAAATCGGCTCATAAGCTGGAGTTTATCCCACTTTCTATAGCATGAAGTGGACGGTAACACATTTATCCATCAATCTTTGAATAGGATATTAGTCTATTGCAGAGTATGTTTCCAGCCAAAGCTGAACCCGTTTCCACCTGTGTCAGGTGAACCTGCTATCTCTCAGTCTACAGGACAATGCTCTACCCTTGATCTACAGCACCCCAAAAAAGGTATGCATGCGGTTTCTTACACTCAGAAGACCCTTACTCTGTCACAGCCAACTGCATGTTGTGCATAGTAGTTTAAAATTTTTTTAAATGGTCAACAACATTTACAATCTAATCCGTGTATTTATACATATATTTATGATACACGTACAAGCCTTCAGTAATGAACAACATATGAAGAAATGGCAGGAAAGTGAAATAATATCCGAGAGGCCTTTTTAAAGAGAAAGATAAATCTTTTCCAAAAACAACCAAAAAAAGAAAACAGAAAAAAGAAATATCTAGCAAGATCAGAAAATAAAAAAGAAAACTAGCCGAAGAGAAGGAGGAAATTAAAACCAAAAAAGCTATATATATATATATATATATATATATCAATAATAAACCATACAATGAGTTAAAACTTTTAAGACACAAGAACTTTATCACATTACAGCATTTCAATTTCATAATTTTACGTAGCAAAAAGCAATCACTTGTTGCAATATATATGCTATGGCAGTCTTGGTACAAAGGGATGTAATAATTCATATTCATAAATGTATGGATATATTTGTATATATTATACGTTTAATATACCGTATGGGGTAACAAGATATAGTGAGATACACTGTTCGGCTTTATTTAACCTAGGGGTTCAATTGTGGACTTGGATCGGTTAAAAAAGGAAAAACAGCTCATTAAATACAATTTCAATTTTTGCTTTGTAACAAACGCATGGAAAATAAAAGTAATGAAACAAATATCTGAAAATGAATGACCATAATGATGATAAGAATCATGGACAAAGAAAAGATAAACCTTTTCTGAAATCTGTTTCATCCTTTTATCAACCAAAGGTGCGTAGATGGGGGAGAAAAGAAAGTGAGTTACTGAAAAGGCAGATGCTTGGTGGACAAACAGGAAATAAATACATGGTACTTTCCAACACTCAGATGCATAGTTTTACAGAGTTAACAATGAGAAAGTTTGTGTGATATTTCCTTTTGGTTAAAACTGGTTAGGATTAAAGTATTTATTGTGTGCAATAAAAATTAGTCTCGTAGGATTAGGGCATAATAAGGAAATTTGTAACTGCTTCATAGAGGAGAACATTCATAATTACATAATTAGTCTTAAACAAGACGATAGGAAATTAAATATTCAATACAACTGAAGGCACATAATACATCCTAAATTGGTTGATCATACTTTGTATTGGTATGAATCAGCTCTTCAAATATAATAAGTTGTCGGTTTCACTGGGTGGCAAAAAAATAGTGACTGCATTGATACAGGCAATAACCATAAAATAAAAGTCACATTTTGATTTTGTAGTTTTTAAACAATACTTTAGATTAACATGTTTAAAGGCAGTCAAAATGAGGCATAAGCTGATACACTTCATACATATCAATCAGAATCTAATCCCTATTATTACAGCCAAATTGTATACTGCAGAATGAATTTTGTTCAGAGTTAACTCATCCATATTTACATTATTGTTATCGTTATGAGTGGGCAACACACAGTAGGCCTATTTAGTACACACTGATATTGAGACGTTCTTTCATTCAACCTGCTCATTCTCCTTTCACCATGTCAAAGTCAAGAAGAAATGCATAAGATGCCACTTTTAAACTGAATTTGATAGATTTAGCTGTTAGAAAAGGAAATCTTAGTACACTCAAAGATTAAAACAGTATCGTCTGCATATCTGAGATTATTAAGATTTTCACCATTTACCTTTAGTCCTGAAATATTCTCTAGATTCCTTAAGATCATTTCACTATATAGGTTAAAAAGATCAGGAGACATTACACATCCTTGACGCACTCCTCTTTTAATGTATTTGAATTCACTATGTTCTCCCTCAATTCTTACAGTTGCAGTTTGGTCCCAGTATAGATTACGAATAACTCTCAGGTCTTTACCATCAATGTCTAGTTCTTGTAACATCTGTCAAAAGCCTTTGAATAATCAATAGAGCAGAGGTGGAGATCATTTTTCAAGCATTGACAAAGTGAATATTGGATTTCTACTTCCTTTACGAAGCCAAACTGTTTTGTGGATATTTCTGGTCTTAGACTCTTTCGCCTTCTATGCATCAAAACTCTCCAAAGAATTTTTGTAAAGTGGCTCATTATCCTGATTGTTCTATGAAGTTCATATTCCGTTGCTCCTAATGTTTTTGGTAGTACTATGAAAACAGATTTGCAAAGATCTTCTGGGATTGTACCGCTGTCATAGGTTGCATTTAAGAGCTTTGTTGTTAAATCTATTCCTACATCCTCTACAGCATTAATGATTTCTATCAGTATCATATCTTGTCCTGTGGCTTTACCATTTTTCATTTTACCTATTGCTGCTTTTACCTCTTCTTTTAGGATAGTACGACCATGTAAATTTGTCTTTATTTCAGGTATTGCACCCCTGTCATCTTTGAAAAGATCTTCTACATATTCTGACCATCTACTTAATTTTCCCTCTTTTTCCATTAGCATTGTTCCATCTTTTGACTTGATGCAGCCTGGGTTGCCGCAGTTGATTCTTACCACTCACCCCTTTATCTTAGAACGCATTAGTTTACTGTCTACCTTTTGGTTTTGCTCGATCTCCTGACATTGTTGGTTTAACCATTCTCCTTTTGCCTCATTACATTTTTTCTTTATCTTTTTTCTCCTGACATTGTTGGTTTAACCATTCTTCTTTTGCCTCCTTACATTTTTTCTTTATCTTTTTATTTAAATCTTTGTATTTGGTTTCTTCATTTTTTGACCTACGCCTTTCTTCCATCAACTCCAGTATGTCTTTGGTCATCCATTTCTTATGCTTTTTTACCTCTTTTTTAGGAATATTTTTCTATATGACTTGGTTTAGAGACTTTTCATTTCTGACCAAAATTCTTCTGCTTCTGAGATGCTGCTTAGAGTTTCAAATTTATTTTGCACAGCTAGGGTAATTTTGTTTTTTAACTTTTTATCAGATTTTAGTAGGTCCATTTGAAATGTGGGATTGCTCTTTTACTTTTTAATTTGAAGTTTTATTTCAAATTTACTCATGACTGGAATATGGTCTGAATCACTGTCAGCTCCCGGCAGTGACTTGGATGTTTTAATGGCATTTCGGAAATGTTTCTGTATAAGAATGTAATCTATCTTGTTTCTAGTTTCGTCAC
>JAOYNN010573308.1:0-13325 GCA_025770095.1 Goniobranchus kuniei
GAGAGAGAGAGAGAGAGAGAGAGAGAGAGAGAGAGAGAGAGAGAGAGAAAGAGAGAGAAGGAGAGAGAGAGGGAGAGAGAGAGATAGAGATGTGCATGCAATATCTCTCTGCATATTGTGCAGAGCATTATATACATTGTATACTGCATTATATTACGCAGCGCATTATATATTGCGCACTCTCTCTCTCTGTCTCTACCTGTTAGGGCCTAATGTACCTGGAAGTTACACGATTACATGTGAATAGCCTAATTTGAAAGAGGGGTTGTTGCACTCCTCCGCCGCATATCTACATTGCCCTGCTCAATTTGCACATTTTGCAGAGATACACACAAATCACTTGATAGATATGTCATATTTATAGCTTTTATTTTTCAGTGCCCATAAAAAGCTACAGTCCTCCCCCTCTACGTAAGTAACCTCTCTCTACAAAACTGGCTCCTAGTGCCTAAGAATAGATATGATAGAGAGATCGGTAGATTCATTCTAGATCTAGATCTAAATCTAGTGTAGACTGGAGATCTAAATTACATTTCACAAACATTTGTTACACAATATTCAAGCGCCTGCCATGAAGCAAATGAATAATCGGGGAAATGATAAAAGTGTTTTACAATTTAATTGTGAAAACCTTTATTTAATTAAGTAGAAGCGTGTGAAACACTTTTTAGGCGAAATTTTTCAAAGGCAAGCTTATCAATTATTGGAACAATCTAAGTGAAGCATGTTAACAAGCTAAAGACATTAACGAATTTAAGTTCTTAATCGACATAGAACTAAATCACTTAAAAAATATCTATGACTAATTTAACACTTTCATCAGATACTAATTTTGCCAGAAGTAGTAAAAGTTTCTAAATATACGACCAAGATACCAAGAGGGGACTAAAAAAGCCAATTAGGATACAGTCCTCGATCCTACTATTACTACTACTACTACTAACTAGAAATGTGGTAGCTTGTTTCAAATGTGAAATCAGATTTTTCTGTCTGATCAACCTTTCAAAAGATATTGGACTCGATAAATTTCACCACTAGACTTCAAATCTAGATCTAGATGTAGGTAAAATTAGTTTAAGGGAGTTGTGTGTATCTAGATTTAGTATCCATTTAGATATAGATTAGAACATCTTGATCTATAATCTACTTTAAGGAGTAATTTCATCTAGATCTACTTGTAAAAACTGGTTCATTGTGATCGCTTTTGCCTCTTGACAATACAGTAAAACCTCATTATACCGCCAGTCGCACTATACTGCTAACTTTCACCTGGAACAGAATGGCTGCAATGCAAAAATAATTGGGAAGCGTTTTATACCGCCATCTGCCTTATAGTTTTATAGTAAAATACGACCTTTTATACCACCAACCCCAAAAAATAGATCTACAATGCCAGTGGGCCCATTGACTGTTGTACTACTTGTTAACCTCCCGGCTGATACGATCACGGACTTGTACAATACAGTACATGAGAACACCGTATAATAATAATTGCTGGAGACGTCGAGTAAGATCGATCTACATCTAGAAAGGTGTGTTAGCCTCGCCTGCTGTATGACTGTCCTATGCATTTGTGCTACGGTTGCCATATTTGGGTCATTAGCAAAACAAGGCCATGATGCAAATGATGGACTAGGCAACATTCCATGATGTTGGGTTGCAACAAGTGGCACTGGTTCAGGAATTGCACTTTACTGTTATTCTGACACAAAGGGAAAGCGTACCACATTCAATAGATTCAACTTTTCCCACATCTCCTACTTTCCAGTACATCGAACCAGACGACATGTAACGTCTTGACAATTACACAGTATGTACCATAAAAAAGTGGATCCTTTTAAAATACTGTGGCTCAGCAGCGGTTAAGTGAAACTGAACATTTTTTAAGGTGCAACAAACGTTATTCAAGGGCAAATTGTTACAAAATGCTTAAAAATGGAAGCTGCACAACTATGTCATTTTTAAACTGAACTGAACGTGTTTGATAAAGGTGATAATTTTTTTAACGCAATTCAAACGATTTTTAAACCATAAAGACACTAATGGGAGTAAACGTAAACATTGAACGGCAAAAGGAGACAATAAAATCAACATCAATGGTTTTATGTTGTGAATTTTATTTAAAGTGCTTTCTGTTTCTCGGCAAGCAGAGATTGATGCGGCATGGCAAGTTCTCAATATTTCGGCAGCACATTCCACGGGTCCTTCTCTCACCACTCTCCTTATCTCATCCTTCAGTTCCAAAAGCGTTCGTGGAGAGTTTGCGAATACGTTTGACTTGATTCTTTATATGACCCCACAATAAATAAGAAGGTTCAGATAAGGACTGTTGGGTGCACATGTCCGTGTGTCCATTGTGAGAGGAGTCTGTTTTGAATCATTTGATTTGCAGTGTGGAGGGTTGCTCCACCTTGCTGAAACCATTCCTTATTAATATCAATCCATTTTTTCTTTACAGTGGCTAAAGCTGCTCGAACACTTCTATACTATAATTAGCATAGTCTGCGTTGATGGTTTTACCGTCCAGGTTCTTGAAGAAAAAAGCTTTATTGGACACAGTCATAATTGAGAAGAGACCAAGCGGGGGAACCCTCTGTACATCTTATATGTCACCTATTGACTTAGTGGACAAACCAAACAATGCTTTGGGAACAAAATATCCATGAATGGATTACAGGTCACAGTTGGAATTTTTAATTTTTGTCTCTCACCAGTCATTTTGTGGCCTCTTGGTATGGTACACTTGTTTATGGTACACCCTGTACTTGATGTGTAGTTTTAGATAGGGATGCCACTTGAGTATAACATGTAGCCACTTAGGTAATGACGGGGTAGGAATGTTGACATGATAGGCTTAATACTTGTATTGAAATCAGCATCGCCATTGTATGGTGTTAGCAGCATCCATCAATAAATGCATAGCCTAGACCTGGTAAACCTGCAACACACGAAGAAATAGGTTTAAATGCATCGTTGCCCGTTCGATGCGTTGGTCTGTAAAGTTTACCACAATGGAGGAACAAACGATCTCATCTGTCTGTCTAATTGCACTAAAGAAAACGCCGAGCAGTTTACAAACAGGAGCAACAACAATAAATAATATACAAAACCAACACAAAAACCCCTTAAGACGAGACTTAAACTTACTGTATTTGTTGTATATGTGTGTGGTAAGGGGGAGGGGAGCCCATTATTGATATCATGACCTATGGATGCTGTGATATGTATTACATTGTGTGTCAGTACAATTTTCGTTATTCCGCCAAGATTGCTGATGTCCCAAAGTTGGCAGTATAACAGGTTTTATTGTAGGTAGTCTTGATGAATTTTGGATGAGGTACCAAAAGTAGTCATTTGCACCCAGGGTCAATTTCGTTGGCCTTCAGTAATGAGATCATCATACTTAATGAAGTTGATTAAGTAGGACATCGTGCATCTGACTTCTTTTTTTTGCACTGTAACAACTCCATGACAACAATTTTAGGAGTTTTCTGTATACATTTTGCCTACACAAAACATTGATTTTGTGATTATGCCAGCCAATTAGCACTGTAACTTATGAAAGATATCTTAAGGTTTCAGTAACAGTAATTTTGAGTAATTTTTCTTCTTTCTCAGCATGCTCAGCCTATTGGAAAGGTTAGTAGTAGAGGTAGACAACGTCCTGGAGAGATGATGCCAACCCAGCGTGTCATCAAAAGTGTGTCAATACAAAATGATTTGAAGCCTTTACACGTGAGTGAGAAGCCATGGAAGCCGTCCAAAACAGCAGAGGATGGGTCTGATGCGGTAAGATGTTTCTCATTCACTCTTTTACAGCTTGTTATTCCATAGAGTGAAGGAAATTGTGAGACAGCGCACTATGTGATGTGCACTAATTTATTTCCAGTCACTATGGAAATGGTGTGTTAAAATGTTTGAGAGAAAACGAAAGAAAAAAGCAGTAGGCCTATTTTATGCCCAGTGGCTACTTGGTGTCATCAAGTGAACTTGACTCAAGGCAAATTTAAGACACATTGAAACTTGACGGCTGCCTATTTTTGGCTCTGGCATTTTTTTTCTCCTCCTTAACATCATTTTGTGTAAGGTTGCTGTGACTGATTTCATTTATAAGATAGTCCAAAATATTTGACCAGAGAACTAGAGTTTGAATTCTTCCTCTCCCTAGACTTCCATCTTTTGCATCTTTCTGTGAGCAAATCTGCAATGGTGAAAGCTGATACATAATTGTCTTCCAATTTACAAGGTCCATGATCAAACGTATCTGTGGAATTGTGTTGAGTTGCATTGCAGTCGCTAAATTACATTGTAGTTAAGTTACAATCTTTTTATGCAGCCCTGTATTATGCATATTGTAGAACCTTTTCATTTTCAAGTGATGGTGTGTCTTAAACAGGTAACATTTTGTACCCCTAGTAAAGGTATTTATAAAATTCTAAAGAAATTCATATATTCTCTCTTAACAGAAAAAAACTCTGGATGCTGAGGTTCTGTTTATCATGAATCGTCTTACGCCAACCAACTTTGAAAGATTAGCTGAAGAAATGAAGAAGCTGAGCATCTTAACTTATGATGATTTGACCCAAGTTGTAAACATCTTTTTTGAAAAAGCCACAATGGAAACTAAATTTGTAGAAGCTTATGCTCAACTTTGCAAGATCATGTCACCAGTAAGGAATCATTCTATTTTATTAATTCTGTTTTAATAAAACAGCAAAACATCGTTTTCTCAGGTGGGGATTCTCTAACATTGAGAAAAAACTGTTTGATGAAAGGATTCATGTTCTTTGTTGATACAACTGTTCTGATACAGAGAGAGAAAAGTTTTTTGGGTTTGTTTTTTGGGGTTTTTTTTTTTTTAAATAAATTGTTCTTTGTTGATATTTTGGAAATTATATTTTTGAGTTTTTGCTTTGTGGCAAAAAACATGGTTTTTTTTCCTCTATGTATACATATTAAACATGACATAGTTGAATTTTGCCTTATGCAGTTAGTCCAACAAATAATTTTCATACATGTAATCAAACGTCAACCTGTTTGTATCAGGGACCTGTCTCGTATTAGCTTTACCCAGTATGGGGATTTAATTTTCAGTGAACTGATTACATTTTATTTCATTTTCCTTTCTCTAGTTTAAGGTTCCACCTCCTCCAAACGTGAAAGAGAATCAGTGCTCTTTCCGTGTTGTTATGCTGACCAAATGCCAACAAGAATTTGAGCAGGACAAGACAGTCATCTTTGAGAATCCTGATGAAAAGAAGAAGAAACTGGAGGCAGAAAATCCTGAAGTTACTGTGAGTAATGAGTGATTTTTGTTTTAAGAAGAGTCTTTTATAAATTCTCTCTTAAGTCATCTTGTAATCTCCCTGTGATGCATCATTTGTATGAAAGCTGATTACAAGTTGTCAGGTTTCATTTGTGTCCTGCACATTTTGATACATTTTTCCTTAAGATATTTTTTCTGCATTAGGAAGCTTTTCTAATAAAACAATAAAAATAATAAAATGCACAAATAGCAAAAGCAGCAGGAGCCTTCAGAAATCTTAACAAAGTACTGAGAAATAACATCATATCATTGAAAACAAAGTTAAAACTCTCCAATTCCAACATGCAGTCAGTACTAACATATAGAGCAGAGAGCTTGAAAATAACTAAAGAGATTGAAAGAAAAGTGGACTTCTTTGATAACAAATGTTAAAGGAAAACTTTGAACATAAAATGGAATGAGTATAAGACCAATTAAGAAGTAAGAGAAATGGCTGGGCAGATGCAAATGTAAAAAATATTACAATCAAGGGCCATATATGTAGACTGGAAGACAAAATCACAAAGCAGGTTTGACCTCAGAGGTAGAGGGCAGGAGGAAGTGAGGTCATCCTAAAGAGACCCTAAGAAGAACAGAGAGGCTAAAGAAATGGGCATGCAATTGGTGAAGGCAATGATAATAGCCGCACAAGACAGAGACAGATGGGGGGGAAAAGTTGAGGCCCTATGTGACATACGCGGCACAGGAAGTATGTAAGCATGTATATAAGGAGGTTATTTTGTATGCTAAAATTTTTGTGAATTTTACGAAAACCTCAAATCTCCTTAAAATATTTAAAACATGTGGCATGCTAATCGCTTTGTTGATATGCACCATTATGATGTATTATTGAAGGTATGTGTATACTGGAAAGCCTTCCATGTTTTCATCTCAAATTTCCCTATTATTAAGCCACATGTTAATAGATTTGTAAGCACTGTGTTTTTATACTAAAGTGCAGCAAGAGGTACTGAACCAACTAGGTGCATCAATCACGTTTTCCTCAATATGTAGAGATTGTGCCAGCCGTCATCTTCATCATCATGCATTGCATTAAAACTGATTTGTTATTGTTGATAAGTGATTATTTGGATTTCTCTCATATTTTGCCAGCATAAACTGTACATCCCCAATTTCCACTTTTGTAAATATATTGTTCATAATATCAATAGCCAGATTTGCTGGCTTCCCTCTGAATGGCAGCTCTGTCGGTTAAAGGTTGTTTTTTTTTTTTATATATACAGTGGCCTCCACGTAAGAGGCCGATCCGCCTTAGAGGCCGCTGTTTCTGTGCAACGGAATATTTTTCTCTTTATAAGTCACCAGCCATAAGATTAGTGGAGTCGCTCAGTCTACTGGTGTGATTGGTGACCAACATACCCATCCGAGTTTCCCATTCAACGTCCCGTTGCGAAGCGGCCCAAGAAATTAGCATATGCAGGTGTCAATTGTGATTACACACGATTATTGCTGTGCGCAGGTAGATCTAAGCACCTCCCCCTTCCTGTGTCTGCTTGCTTCCGTGTTAAAACTTTTGACTAAATCATTTTCACTGGCTGAATGAAAGAAAGCTCCATAAGCCTTTCTAGCCTATCAATGAGAACTGTGTAAACAATGGTCAAAGAGGGATAGTACCTTTCGGTGGAGGGTGTATCATGAAGCCAGTAGTTCCCTCTTGGTCCCGCCCAAAAATACAAAACAAAAAGAAAACCAAATCCAAAATAAAACTTTCTCATAAAGATCAATGCACAAGGGTCAAGTTACAAACACAGGGGAGATAATTGGGGATATTAAACCAAAGTAACTGAGGGAAGGCATATTATGTTGTGTCTAGTTCCCCCTCTCATCCTTTCTCTAAGAGGACGTCCGTCTTAGAGGCTGTTATTTTTGTCACCCGTAGACCGTCGTCTTACGCGGAAACCACTGTATTGAATTTTTAAATTCTGTTTCAGTGCAAACATTTATATTTCATTTAATTCATTGTGTTCCTTTTCAGCCTGAGAGAAATGAGATGATTGAGAATGCTCTCTATAAATTGAAACTACGACGTATGCGATTCTATGGCAATATTAGGTATGTATAAACTTTCTGTTTTTTATTTGTGTATGTGAAAACAATTGTGCTGACCTGTTCCACGTAGTTTTATTTCCTCTTTGTTTTTTTGTCCTGTTATTTTCTTCATTTAACAGGTTCTAAATGCCTTAACATCTGAATCGAAAGGGAGCATTTGTATGATCTTCTCTGTGATAGTTATATTACCATACCACTATCGAGTATACAATATCTGCATGTTATGACATCCATTTGAAATATCACTCAAACTCCGTTTTAAAACTGAAATGAGCTCTCTAAGCAGTGAAGTTGGTTTTTTAAAACTAATATTAAAGATTGGCTACATTTAATAAATTACATATTAATATCTAGATCTTACATCTGTCTACATATACTTGTACCTTGACCACTGTCCGCGGGCTTGCAAGATGATCTCTAGATCTGATTTAAATGCTTTCCAACTTGACAAATCTTTTCGAGGGATTAGATTTTATAATGATTGAGGAAAATAGACAAACAAAAAGGAATCAAAAGCAACAAAACAGTATGTGATTGAACATCTAGAGCTAAATCTCAAGATACATCAAAACATCTATTCACTTCATTAGATCTAAAGTATATCCATACATAACTTTGAAAACAAGTCCTAAAATTGTTCATCCTCCTGGATAATCACCTTTACTGTTTTGCAGTCATGTGATTCATATTACAGGGTATTGAGGGTAGGTAGCTTTATGAAATAGCATTCATCAAGAGAAGTGAAATAGGATCATCGTAGAATTTCCTAGTAAAGTGAGGAGATGGAAAGTTGTGAGGTCATAAAACAACCAAACCCTGTATTTGGTTTGTAAAGAATCATAACATTTTATTGCTCACTGATGAAGCTTTACATGTAGAGAAGACATTTTTTTCTGAATTGTTTTTTTACTTTCCATAAATGGCCTTTTTTTTCTTCTTTTTTTTTTTAAACACACACATACGAAAAGATGACTTGCTGACTTAAGAATAAAGATATTTTGATTGGTTGTCTATGAAATGCTTCATTTCCATTCATACAAATATGTAACAATAAATTTGATATGAAATTAAAATTGAAAAAATATTAAATAAATCAGGTTAGTTGACACCTGCATTCTGACTGACTGTTAAAGGGGTTAGAGGGGGGAAAAATCTACAAAGCAAACAAAAGAAAAAAAAAAGAAAAAGATCCTGAATATTGTCCTGAGAAAGCATATTGATATTTTAAAAGATCACATGGGTTGTGATTTTGGCAGTCAGTGGATTACGTTTTTAGAAGAATCCTCAATTTTTATTTCTTGATTTTCATATGGGACATGCATCTGTTTTATGTCTTCTCATTGTTTCCTCCCAGATTCATTGGAGAATTGTTTAAATTGAGTATGTTAACTGAAAAAATTATGCACGACTGTATCTTCCGTCTGCTCCGAGCTAGAGATGATGACTCACTTGTCTCCTTGTGCCAATTGTTAACAACAGTGGGCAAAGAGTTGGACACTGAGAGAGCAAAGGTATGTGCTGTTAATTTATAATGGCTTGCTTTTCTGGTTGTGTGAATTGTTAACTTTACTTGGCAAACAGCCAAATTCATGCAAAACAAAAGGCGTCTATTTTTTTCCTTTTTTTTTTTTTCCCCCTCACAGTGCCATCAACTGTTCACTTTAAGTGAGAAGCGCTGCTGCAGTGACCGGGTCAGAGCTGGTCACGTTGACCCAATCTTCCGAGTGGGCTTTTCATTATGATCATCAAATTGAGCAATAGTACTTTAAAACATGGAAAGCATGAAACACTGAAACAAGCTACGAATAACAATCATCTGACAAAAAATGTTAAGCAACCGATTTTTCTATGAAACAAAGATGATTCCTGTATTTAATAAAACAAATAGCTCATAGTCTATTGAAATACATAGAAAGTGCAATTCAATTTATTAAAAATCATTAAATATTATCACTCATAGCTCAAAAACAAATGGATGAATTGAAGAATTATGACCCTCAGATTAAAGCTAAATAATGAGCTCAACATTCCCGATAATTTCTTTCTGCTCGCCACCTCTGGTTTTGATGCTGCAAGGAAATGAAATTATATCATCTTTTAATCATCCTTCCATGAAACACTTAATGAGAGAGATCGACCCATTCATATTGATTTAATGATCACTTGAATTTTCATTAAATTATTTTCAACTCTCCAAAAGATCGTTTTCAACATACAGAAAGAAACTATTGCAGTAAGATAACTAATTACGATAGAAGTACAGAATTTTTGGGTATCAACGTGCGATGAGTATAACTGAAAGTCAAACTGAAGAAATGGAAGCCAATTCTGAGATTTTAGTGGAATGTGATGTTATCTTAAACAATAATTTTCCACTCATTGGCCGATAACAGCGGTAAGTGGCTCCATCGTGATAGGTGGTACCGTTAATGCCCATTAACCTTGCTGACCCCGAGTCAGGCACGGGCGGAACTTGGCGAATCCTCATTCGGGAGGCCTGCGTGGTGAAGATTTATTGCATACTTGAGCTAACGGTGAATTGACAGCTAAGTTGACTATTGCAGAGAGGGAGTGTGTACGCCGTGTTCTTCCAAAGTGACATCTCAAATATGGGATAGACTTTTTTGTTTAAATCATCATTATGAAAAGTTGATTCTTTAATTTTGAAGACAGTACAGTACAGTGGCCAGAAAGAGGAAAGTGGCCATTTGAGATGGGGCAACAGGTATAAGTAATTAACAGCCAAAAAACACATATATATATACACACACATAATGGAATAGAGTACATAGGTAGCCAACAACAAATAATAATCCTGACCACAACGAACGTAATTTGATGTATGATGGGGGCTCAATTGTCACTCATCTCATTGCTTAAGATTTTTGTTTGTGGTTTTTGGTTTTGGTTGGTTTTTGTAAAACACCTGTGAATTTATCTTTTATTGGAATTGCTTCCAGTAAAAGATGGTAAAAACAAGGTGGGAAAGAAAAATGTTGCCTGCAGTTGGTATAATGTGCTTTTCCAGTAACAATATACTCAAATTTTATTGATTGTTATTAACACTCCCCTTTCTTCCCCTCATTATGACATATTCTGTCAGTTTATTTCACTAGGGTCATGCTGCTCTTTTTTTGTCTTTTCTATATATCCATTTGAAAAATTAGAATAAAGGAAACCATTGGATCATTTCAAAATGTATCAGAAAACATAGATTGGAGACTGTATATAGAGCTTTATTTTGAATACTAAACATACTTCCCTCCTTGTTTTCATTGTGTTTATTTCAGATTTTGATGGTCTAGAACTTACAAGGCTAAACCTAGTGAGGCTAGTGTTTTAAATATAACCGTACAGTCGGCAACCTGTGCAGGGCAGCTGCGTTTAATATTGGACCATGACCTTCTAAATAGATCTAGTTCTTTATGTGGAAATTGATCCCAAATGACATTTAGTATAATTTAAGTAATAGCCAATAATAATAATAATAATAATAGAATTCACTTGTATAGCATCTAATTCCATCCAAAGATAGCTCTAGGCGCACAGCTGTACGAACAATATAAGTCAAAGTGTGCTAAAATTGACAATTGCATGGTATATAATGGGTTTGTAAGTTATTTTTAGCCATTTTAGCTGTCAGTAATCGTATGGCAGTGGCTGATTGATGAACAATGAACTTCACATCCATGCAGCAGTCTTTGTAGGGTTAGAGCCTATTCAGAATTTCCTAATGAAGATCAAATCAAATGTTTTTCTGAAAGAACAAAACAAAATTATTTGCTGCTTATACCATCCTGCAAAAAGAAAGGCCCAACAATTGTGACTTGACTAGACTTGCATTGATGACGTTTCAGCCTGTTTATGTCTGTTCACCCTTTTTACTTGTTTTTGTGTCTTTCAGCAAAGAATGGATCAGTACTTCACACAGATGTCTAAAATAGCAGAGGAACGTAAATCAAGAATAAAATTCACATTGATGGACGTCATTGATTTGAGACAGGTAATGTCTACATTTTATATGCATTATGTATCTTTTTTGCTTCATATTGGGCCTCAAACTAAGCCATCATATCTACCAAGCAGTGCCATCGCTTGACATACTTTGATGTAGAGGGCTGACCAGCTGTCAATGCTAGGCGAGACAAAACCAATTAATGAGGCTGTCCTCCTCGGCTAGCATAGATCTGGATCTAGATCTAGGCCTAGGTTCGGGGCTTTGATCTAGACTTCTAGCGGACTGCTAAGCCTACCCTTATAACTACATTTAGTATAAAGATCTATAATATTAGTTTTATCAAAACTAAATTTCAAAAGTTAAATAAAATCTAAATCTTGATCTAGAATTTAGATTAGATCTAGATCTCTGGATAGTAAGAGGAAAGTAAAAGTTTACACAAATCGAGAGAGTGGCGTGGGGGGGAGGGTGGAGAGAGGGAGAGAGACAGACAGATAGGAGAGAGAGAGAGGGTGGGGGAGGGAAAAAGAGGGGAAGGGAGAGAAAGAGGGATAGAAAGAAAAAGACAGAAAGAGAGGAGAATGAACTCTGGATGATAGACCACATGTTTTTATTGTTAATGGAGATTCAGATCTTCTAGATCTTTGTTTCTTTCTTTTTTCTTTTCTTTTTTGTTAAGTCTGATCACCCAGCATATCTTTTGAATCCAAGTTGCATTAACGTATGGGTATTTTTGTTTTTTTCTTTTAAATCTACATAGCATAGGCCCCCATATTAATCTGATATCACCACAGGTCAACAAATGACTTTGATCCCCCTTTCTTTCTTTAACTAAGCCTATCTCATGCTTTCACTTCCACTGTTGTTTACTGTTAGAAGCTGACGGCGTTGGCTTTGAAAATTAAAGTGAGGGAAAGTATTGAAAAATCCTAGATCTAGATGTAGTAGGAAGAAGTAATATTCAACATTAAAATGTCCAATGAAAGTAATTCAATTATGTACATGGGATATATTATGTTTTACATTATAAAGTAAAAGTAAAGTTAGTCCCGAACCCATGACTGGGTATAGGGGAATTAGGGGTAGAGCGCTAATTATACTAGGCATACGGCATAATGTGGTAGTTTGCCATTGCTTTCCACGCCGACTTTACTTCCGAGTCTAGAAAGACCTAGCTACCCATTTATACTGCTGGGTGAACAGGGGGCCCGAAAAAAAACCTCTGCCCGGCTGGGGATCAAACTCGGGTCACCTCACATGGCAGTCAGCCGCTCTACCAACTGAGCTACAGGGCCACCGTTTTACGTTATACTTAGTCTAAAACAGAGAAATAATTATGAAGAGAGAAGAACAAAAATATGATGAAGAAGATAGACAGAGATCCTCCTCTGTACTGGCTGTGGTTTTAATTTGAGTGACATGGCCTACATACAGATACATCTATCTAGATTAGATCTTGATCCAGGCCTAGATCTGCATCTGAGCTTTTTTTTTCTAGTCTAGATATTAGATAGGCCTATCGACCTACATCTAGATCTAGTTCTCACTCTATCTAGAGTGGGTGGGGAGGGGGGATATGCAATGTGGGATTTGTATCTATTATTTAAATGAGATATACATCTATATGAATCTAAATAGAATCTACATTTTATGTCTCTTTACCTCTACCACTAGACTAAAAGTCAGACCTATAAATTCATAGCCAATTGTCGGATTTCCGCCAAAATAGACTTTGTCATTAAATTTATTTTTTTTTAAAAGAAACAAAGAAAACAGAAACAAAACCAGAAACATATAAGAAATGTAAACCAACTATGAACATTTTTTGGTTGCCTCCTCAAGTTTATGTGTAAACACCGATTTAACCTACCCCTACAAGTCTCACTACCGTCCCTTTACCATATAGTATGCTAAACGCACAAGGTCCATTCATAGCTTCGGCCGCTTGAGTCCTCAACGCTCCAACCTCCAACCTTGTCATCGGCCGACTCT
>JAOYNN010573419.1:0-13318 GCA_025770095.1 Goniobranchus kuniei
CTATCGCTTTAACATAATAATATTAGACCCTCTCTGACTCTCTAGTGGTCTCTCTCTTTCTCTCTCTCCTCTATCACGATCTCTCTTTCTCTCTCTCTCTCCTCTAGTACGCTCAAACACACTCTCTCTCTCTCTCTCTCTCTCTCTCTCTCTCTCTCTCTCTCTCTCTCTCTCTCTCTTCCCCCTCCTCCTCCCTATTCTTCTTCTTCTTCTTCTTTCTCTCTTCTTCTTCTTCTTCTTCTTCTTCTTTCTTCTTCTAATTCTTCTTCTTTCTTCTTTTTCTTCTTCTTTCTCCTTCTTTCTTCTTCTTCTTCTTCTTCTGTTATAGTATTCTCATTATCATTCAATTGGTCGTTATTATTATTATTATTATTATCATCATTATTATTATATTATTATTATTATTATTATTATTATTATTATTATTATTATTATTATTGCAACCAAGTAAACAGGAAGATAACTAGAGGAAATAGCTACTTACATTTTTATGTTTTTAACAATAACATCTCGACAATCCCAGAGATCTATCTAGACTCTAGAACTAGAACCAAAAGCAATAACTAGATTCAGCTCTTGATCATAACCAGGGAGGTTAATGGGAAGAATGTAATGAAGAATTACACACCTGCTGAAAGCAAATTTTGACTGACAATTTTTGAAATGTCAAACGTGTAGTAAATTTATAATAGTAGAGCTGGTCAAGACTGGGGTGCCTCGGCCTAAACCAAAACTACTCAGCCAAGGCAAAAACAAAACTAGCTGAGAAGGTTTATTTCGGTGGCTTCAAAAACAATTTGTGTTTTCCTGCACTGAAATTAATTTATCGCAGTCGCCAACTTCTGACTCTCTTCAGCGATTTACAAAGAATCATAGGAGTTGGCAGAGAAAAGTCTGAACAACATTAATGGAGACAGATTGTGACATCATTGTGCAAGACATTTTAGTGAAACGTATGCGACACCCATCATGTGTGTTGGACAGTGAGCTAAAATGCCGTCCAGACTACCCTAGGGTGATGGGGAAGAGAGCTGGCAGACTAGGCCTAGGCCACACAACTTCGCCAAGCAAGTGGGGGCTAACGGCTGAGCGCGGAGTGTAGACTTGTTTAGCCTATAAGCATATGTGCCTAGGCCTAATAATAATATAGGCGAGGGGGGGTAGTGAGACTAGTACAATTACTTTTGTAGTGGGTAGGCCGTAGGATAAAATCAGAGAAATCATCGTTAGTTTGCATTTTTTGTTTGTTGGGTTTTGGTGCAGACGAAGTCAACTTTGGCGGAAATCTGACAATTGGCTAATAATTTACAGGTCTGTTATACCTATTTCTTTCACCGTCCAACAATTGAGAATCACAAGCTTCACTTTCACATTCGTTGTAAAAGTCAAAAACTCTGAATCTCATATCCCTCAAAGAGAACAAGTATTATGTAAAAAAAAAAAAGTAAAGTTACTCCCATACCCATGACTGAGTTTAGGGGAATCAGGGATAGAGCCCTAATTATACTAGGCATACGGCATAATGTGGTAGTTTGCCGTTGCTTTCCACACCGACTTTACTTCCGCCAAGTCTAGAAAGACCTAGCTACCCATTTATACTGCTGGGTGAACAGGGGGCCCCGAAAAAACCCACTGCCCGGCTGGGGATCGAACTCGGGCCACCTCGCATGGCGGTCAGCCGCTCTACCAACTGAGCTACCGGGCCACCTCTTGTTATTATAATATATTGAAATTCTCTTGGTATTCTATTATTTCTATGGGTATTTTATCTTGTCCAATGGCTTTGCTTTTCCATATTCTTTAAGGCCACCTTAGAAATTTGAAAGATACTTCAGGATTTGTAGTAAATGGGGAAAATCTGAACATATTATATATGTAGTTACACAGTTTTAATTGTAGAGACCAGAAACTTTGAGATATTGTTGTTCTGGAGAGTGAAGCAATGGGGTTATCTCTGAATGTGAAAAATACAGAATGCATGGTGATCTAAAAGACATTAATCAACTCCAAGTATAATCTCTTTAGCAAAGGAGGACAATGGAAACAAGTTACAAAATCCAAATATCTTGGCTACTCGACAATATCAGATGGAAGATGTATAGGTGAAAAAAGAAAAACAATAGCTATGGCCAAGGACACATTTTAAACAATGAAGCCAATTTTAACCAACGGAAACATAAAAATAGCCACTAAAAGGAGGGTATTCAAATATATGTATGGTCAGTATTATAAAACGGATCTCAATGGTAGACACTACACAGAGAAACGATGGCGAAATTCGAAGCAGTAGAGGTGTGGTTTATAGGAAGAATGATAAGAATTTCATGGGTGGAAAAAAATCAAATGAATCAATACTGAAAGATACAAACCTGGAGATATCATTAATCAAAAGTATAAGGAGGAGACAACAACAGTTTTTGGGACACACCTGCTGCACAAGGTCTTGCACAGGAAGAGCCAGGGGAAACATGGGAAAGACAGACAGAGAGTTACAATTAGTTGACAGCCTAAAGCATGGTCAACAAAGAGAGGTGGCAATAACCCCATGATATTGGCTGATGGCAGATTTTAGTGGAGAGCCATGATCATCAATGTCTGCTTTAGATAGGGCCCCATCAGAAGAAAAAACAGCTAACATTCCTTAAAGGCCATTTAGGCTCTCACAGCTGGCGACTTTCTCAAGTTCCTGTGGCATTCAGTGGAACAAGCAATTTACTTTCTGAACCCCCCCTTCCCCCACCCAATTCGGCTACTCTAACTGCCAACTCTTAAATGTTTTCTGTTGGTTCCCCCCCCTCCTCTTTTTTTTTATACTTTGTTTACTTTTTAAAGTTACAGTGATATGTAGAGTTCATGGAACAGGTTGAAATTCTGGTTCTAAATTATCTCTTCTTAAATCTTGTGGTAGATGACTGATCTAATCTTTCACTCATCACTGTGGAAATCTTTTCATTGGAACCTAAAACAATCAAGTACCTGAGAGGAAGATATCTGGTCCTGTGTATTAAAGCACCGAGAGTCCAACCCACATCTTTCTGCCTCACCAACTGTGCTGAGGTCAACTTAGAATAAGATGTGGGGAAATCAAAGCCATGGTGGAACACTTCTATCATCCAAGCTGACTTGAAACACTGAAACCTGAAGACAGAATATTGGACAAACTAAATAAAATGGCCATGGGTATACCAAGAGAGTACTAAACATTATGACAACCTGAATCCTTTCCATGGATACCGTTTATTAAGTAAAATAAAATTCATTCAAGACCAATGAACTCCTTGCACTCTATTCATAAAACATGCATTAAAAGTCAAATTTTATTTGTAAAAAATATTTTTTTCTCTCTGTGATTCCTTGTGGCAAAAGGAAATTAATCATACCACAAAATCTTCAAAAATATTATGTGCAATGGAAATATATTGTGCATTTTATAATTATCATGAACATGGTAAGCTAAGAAATTGCTAATGAGGTAATGTTAGGAGTATAACAAATCGCACGGATGGAGAATACTGATGTGCAAAGGATCAATCATATGAATCTTGTGGGCAAAATGGCTATTTCTAAAATAAACTATGGACCAAAGAGATATCATTTGCAAGTGTTTGCTTTGAAATGATAGTGGTTTACATGATATTAACTGGCCCCTGTGCAACTAATGGAAGTAAATTCAGTCTTTCAAATTAAATTGATTAAGTTGAAATAAGACAAATACTACGGGGCTATCTTACTTGGAGACTGCCGGGTACAAATTTGAAATGAACTGTGTTGAAATGAGGTGAGTGGGTAGCATTCTGTCTCTAAGTGAGATGGTCCTGCAATCACATTGGTTTTTGCAATTTTATGCCAATTCCTCTTCAGAGTCTGCACATGTCTACTCCATAGAAATATTGATAAAACATCAGGATGGAATGATTCTTTTGAGTGAGGCGGCATCCCCATGATATGAGGGATCAGCAACGAATTCATATAGTACTGTAGTGGGTGTTCAGCCTTGCATGGGCTCACTATGGTCTTAAAAGTGTGATTTATATTTTGATACCCCATCTCCTATCTTCATATGAATTATTCTTCACTTTTCATTATATAAATAGAATACGAATAACAGCCGTGTACATTCATGGCCTTCTTTTAAATAGATCAAGAATGCAACATAACATTAATCTGAGTAAGACACCATTAGGGTGATGGACTTGAGGAGCGGCCTCACCTGGGACCTTGTAGTGGGATCAAGCCATAAAATTCTGAAATCAGACAAAAATCTGAAGGATTTACATCCACTTATTCTTGTCTTGTCTTCCCCAGGTCAAGTTTTTTCTAAGGTTTGTTTCGGTTCATTTTGTTGTTGATATGATTTTGTTCGTTTGGTTTATTTATTTGTTTTTTCGGGTTTTTGTTGGGGGAGGGGAACAAAAAAGAAAAAAAAAGAAAAAGTAACAAAGAAAAACAACACATAAATCTAAATACCAAGTAAATCTTAACTTACGTAAATCGATGTTCATCTGCCTTAGGGTATAAGTTTTGTTTGTACCAAGCATCCAACTGGGACCAGCTTGTTGCACAAAATTCCTGACAAAATCGACAAATGTAAATTTGATTATAATGTTTACCATCACTGCATGGCACCTATCTGGTATCTACCCTTTCCCAAATTAATGGGAAGCACATCTTAGTATAAGTACAATGTTCCTTAAGCAAGACTGATAAGGGTGTACAAGTTTTGCATTAGACAGAGGTCTCATCTGACTAGGGTTTATTATGAACAAGTATTTAACACTCCAATCCATCATTTTCTCAATTTCAATTTCAAAACTGTTCATGGTTTTTCTTTTCTTTAGAAGTGATTAATTTCTCATACAAGTCTCCAAAACTTGTAATATATCTTTTCCCAAACATTACAATATACATCTGAAACAGAATCTTTAAAAGCATTGTTTTCATATAAATTCACAAAGCACAAAACAAAATTGGCATATTTTTGCCAACACCAGTTTAGTTCAGTTCATGTCAATAAGCTGCATAAGGCATACAAACCCATCAATACAAATTTGCTGCCTCCCTTCTTCCAAATAGAGGCTGAGAACTCTATGAATCTGTCTGTGTTTTCTATTTTCTGGATATTAGACAGTTGTGAGTTCCAGTCTGATATTGTCCTGGGGAAGAAGCTGAATTTATAGGTTTGTTGATTTTTTAAAAGTTAGTCCTGTACCCATGACAGAGTGTAGGGGAATTAAGGGTAGAGCCCTAATCATACTTAGCAAACGGCATAATGTGGTAGTTTGCCATTGCTTCCCACGCCGACTTTACTTTTGCCAAGTCTAGAAAGACCTACCTACCCATTTATACTGCATGGTGAACAGGGGCCCCCGAAAAAAATCCTCTGCCCGGCTGGGTTCAAACTCGGGCCACCTCGCATGGCAGTCAGCTGCTCTACCAACTGAGCTACCAGGCCACCTTAAAGGTATTAGTCTTAGCAAATGGTTAGCAATTTTAAATTCTGGTTGTCTCTCATATATTTGCACTGTTGGTATCTAATATATTCGGGAATTTGAAAGAGAAATGTCCTATGACACATTTGTGGTATAATTTCAATCACAACTCTTCTCTATGTGGTTTCAATGTTAGCCAATGTAAGGATTTTAGGGGAGATGTTACACACACAGGTTCTATCGATTGATTGTTTGTGACAAAGCGTGAGGTAGTTCTTTGGATCTAGTCAATTTCATGAAGGCCTTATATTTTTGTTGGTGCGAATCCCATGCTGAGCTTGCATATTTATTCTATATATTGGCATGACTGAAGCTTTGCATAGTTGTTCTTTAACAGTACTTGGATACTGGCAAACATTCTGATGCAAAAATGTTAGTGTTCTATTTGCTTTGGACGCAATATTCTTGATGTGATGTTCACATGTAAGCATCCTGATGGCCAGAGTCCTGCAGTGCCACTCAAGAACCATTAATAAAAGCCTTGCTAGGAAATCTTAAAACATAAAACAGGATTCTTATTACTACGACTTCAATCAGCCATTTAATCACTAGATCATCTCAGCACCATTGAAAAAAAAATAATTATGGCAATAGGCTAATAAAAAGAGAGAACAGAAGTAGACTTGCAAAATGGGTTCTAGAGGATCGAAAAGAAGTTGCTTAAGAGGACAAGAAGCATTTAAAATAAACAAGCAGCATTATAAACTAGTAAGAAAAGGTCACTAAATGCAGAGGTAACCTGCAGATCAAAAATTATCATGCCTCTCTCCCTCAGAAAAAAACCCCACTAATTAACAATGGCTATCAAGCCACAAACTGTAAACTGCAATAACCACCTGGGATTTTCCACTGCCCTTTGTGTCCAAAACTACTCTGTCCATCTAATTAGCAAGTGACTCCAATAGCATTTTTAATAATGCAATACACACAAAAGGTAGATAGCCACTGAATATGTTTCCCTCCCTCTCCTCACAAAAAGCTCCTCTACTGAGAATAAATAAGAAAGTTTGACAGAAAAAAGAAGACAGACAAGAGAAGAAAGTCTCACTCAACCTCTTGACACTTTCTACAATATGCATGGGGATATTTAACAGCAGACCTATCCCATGTCCTCTCAGTTGAGATACCTGGAACCCACTGAGTGGACTTCAACATGTATGTGAATCCATAGAAATCTTAGAACACACTGTAGGATTGTTATTAACTATACTTTGAAATTTACTTCAATGCAAGGAAGTCTTAGAAAAGGATTCTTCTCTACAAATATACTTACTTCTCCTTTCCTTTTAAACTTTTGGTGATTGTATGGTCCTCCCATGCGGAATACATCCTCTGTGGAATACCAAAACTCTGAGAATCCATAAAAGCTGTTATGAAGATCAATGACTGGCTGATGAACACCATTGATAGAACAAGGGCTTTTCAGACAAGCCACAGACTTGTTAAGGAGTGGTTTGACAGCCTCTAAACAATCATCAAAGCGACCTGTGCCAACAAGATGGTGGATGACTCCAGATTTGAGTTTGGCCTCTTGAGTCATACCATTTGGCAAACATACATCAGAAAGGGGATCTTCCGCAGTGCCGCTGTAATATAGCAACAATCTGTTGATGACTTCTTTTAACACTAAGCATAGATATTATAAATGATGGACAAACACTACCAAGATCTTACATCTTCTCACCACAGGCCTACTGTGATAGATCAAGACTTGAGTGTACATCTAATATGTTTAGATTAGAGATCTAGAAGATTTGATTTCACTGGCACTTTAACACTTTCCTGCTCAGCCACTATTTTTCTCTTAAATGTCTAAAATGGTATGATCCCATCAATTCACGATTCTATCTCTAAATTTAGATCTATCTCAGGCATAACAAATAATCATTTTCATCCAATTTTCACATTCGTAGAATGGAAAACCATATTAGTCTTAAAAAAAAATAAAAATAATTACCACTCTATTCATCCCTGAAGGGAAACTTGTCTTTTGGCTTTGAACCGAAAACCGAGCGTCAGCCGTAAGAACAGTGTTGTGAAACGGAGTCAATTTGTGTTAATAATCTTGCCCAAGGGATAAATCACAATGCGCACACCAGGATTTGATCTCATGACCTTTCGGTTGCAAGACCAATGCACTACCACTGAGCCACGGTGACCACTTACAGGATAACTTTAGAAAATCTTGTGGGATGGAGCATCTTACGGGATGACTCTTGTGTCATAACTGCTGACTAAAACCAAGACTGAACTACTGAAGATAATATTTCTTAACATACAAATGAATTTACCACTCTATTACCCCTAAAGGGGAAACATCTTTTGGCTTTTAACCAAAAATCAAGCGTCAGCTGTAAGAACAGCACTGCAACAGAGACAATTAGTGTTAATAACCTCGCCCAAAGAGGTTTTATCACAATGCCTTTACCAGGAATCGAACCCATGACCTTTCGATTGCTAGCCCTGTGACCACCATACTTCAACTCGATTAATCATTTCAATTATACCAAAAAGATATGCTGTCATGTAGAGAGTGGATTTTCTACAATTTGTATGACTTCCAACAAAATGAAAGATGCCTATGCCAATCAATCATCTTAATACACAAGTGGATTTTATTTTCACTAATCTACAACAACTATCAAGAAAGTAGATACGTCTCTGACACAATGTAGAAACGGTTTGGAACAGTACTAAATTAACACTAGCGCTACAAATATTTATTTTGTCAGATATCGCTTTGCATTGGGATTACTACAAGGATATCCTGTAACTAATACATTTGTTCATACTTTTTTTAAATTGTGGGCACAGTGGGTATAGAAAAATAAGTACACATAATTCAGAAGGAAAGAAAAAGAGTAAAATAAAAAACAACAGGTAAATACCAAAAAGAAAACAGCACACAATAGAGACATTACCTCCTCCCCAAAGCTGCTCCATTCTTAACCAACATCTCCTCATATCGCTCCCTGGCTGAATTGGCTCCATAACCCAAAAAGGTGGTGACATAGACTTTATATTTGTGTTCTGTATCAGAATCTTGACAACCCAAATTGACCTCTGATACCAGATGACCTGGAAGTTCTTTTATTTGATCCTAAGGAACAGATATGAACAATTCATTTGATCGATGAAATCTTTACACATCTTTATATCTTCTTTCTTCCACTTCTTTCATTCTTCAATTAAAACATATCTGACCCTAGAAATGAGATCAAATTCACTTACTCCACATATAGCCCACTTATGAAACATGTCTTGATAATCGCAGGGTGTTTTTTGGGGTTTGTTTTTTGTTTTCTTTTTATTTTGTTTGTTTGTTATTTTTTTTGGGGGAAAAAAAAGGGGGGGGGGGGGGAGTTGGACATGGGCCTCATATCCTTAAAGCCATGAATGTTAGTCTGTGTTACATAGTTAGTTCTCTACTACTGTTAGTAAGTCAGCATGTAAGTGTCATAAGTTCCATGTCCCTTAAGTCCAAGTGGTGATTCCTTCAAACACATCATTTCATAAGTTCCAGTAAATGTGAGTTAATATTTCTATTCTGGTCTCCTTCAGCATCCCAGGTGAGGCCTCTCCCCAAGCCCATCACCCTAATGGTGTTCCAACTAATGGTTAATGTAATGTCGCATTCATTTCCTATTCAAAGATTGGCCATGTATTAATGTGACTGTTATTTCTAATCTATTAATCAGGAAGGGTAAAGAATAAGACACTACAAAGAATGGAGAATAAAAGAATTAGGATTACTCAACTATAAAGACGGGACAATAGTCCTTCGGTGAAGGTAAGTTTTTTCTTGTTATTTCTTTGTTCTTTTTAATCTCTTGATTTTATATTTTTCTTCCCTCACTATTCATGCAAATGTGATCTTTCTATCTGTTTGTCTCTTTATGGTGTCTGACGAAGGGTGAAACCCAAAACCTCATGTCTATTGTCCCGTCTTTATGGTTGAGTAATCCTAATCCTTTTATTTTACATTTTCCTGTAATTTCCTCCACAGTACCACACCACCATTTTTAGATAGAATGGAGATGGGGTGTCAAAATCTACATTATGCGATTTTAACCACAGTGAGGCCCAAGCACTGCCAAAGGTAGGGTGTAACTTTAATAGCCTAACTCTCTGGTTGCCTGTCTGTTTGGATTCATATAATTTTTGTCTCAAAGTATGCTAATTTATCCTTGTAAAATGTGACTTTTATTTTAGCTCTCTATTCTTCTAAATGTAAACCATCCTAGACTTTTGAATTGAATTGAATAAATCTTTATTGTCCGTAAAAAGGCACAATGTTTAATTTTCCGATATATGTTAAAAAAGGATTCATATATATGAATTATAATGACATCAATCAATTAAAAATTAAAAGTGAAATAAAAGTCAGGTAATCATCACAAATCAGATAAAAATGTTTATAAGCTTATCACACCAAGTGTAAATGGATACAAATGGCCAAAGTATTGCGTGTAATACAGTAGATTCCGCCCAATAGCAGGATGGTGCTCGGGAGAAGGCCAATGCATGTCCTTGGATGGACCTTGCTTATGCACGAGGGCTGATAGTTAGGAGGCCAGGGTCGTATTTTATCGAATGCTTCCATTGACCGTATTTTTGAGTAGCGCCCCTTGTGTATCCTTTGTTGACAAAGAAGTTGCAGTAACGATGGGTAATGGGGTGATAGTGAAAGAACAGCCATTGACACTTACACTGACACTGACAGACGGGGTTGGGCAAACTAGATTAGAGATCTAGTCATAAAGAAAGGAATCGGCGAAGAGTGGGCGACGTTGGAAAGATTATTGAATCATAGTTTACACAGTTTAAGTCATAAAACAATGACACGGCTGACTGCCAAGATTGCTTTTCTAGGTCTACCTTCCTTCTTGACGGATTGGTCGTGAGGCCCTAGGCCAGAATTCTCTCACTCACACCTCGTCCCTTGTCATTGCCAGTCGCGTATCGCGTCTAGACACTCCATTGTTAGTGTGAGTGTCCTACTGTACTACAAGTGTGCTGTTCATCATATTTTATAGTCCACAGCCTGTGACCATTCATTCACACATATTTACACCCATTTTGTTATATATGCTTATCTGTATTTTCCAAAATTTAGTTCCCATTTTGTCAATTTTATGACCAGCAGAGCGTGCGCTTATCCGACATGACCATGCTTATAGGCATGACAATTATATAGTAAAAATTCCGTCAGAGCCCGAGAGTGTGCTCTTGCTGAGATCATGTCCTTGCGCAGTGCGCTTATGGGCAGAATCTACTGTAATAATTTGTTCACATGAATAGATCACAGATATGTTACTAAAAGTATTTGTAAAAGTAAATCATGAAGGTTCTTTTTTAAAATTTTCATTTTTTTCAAAGTCTCACTGCAGTGGGTAAGAATGATAAAAGATGTCGATTTCGTTTGCAGTGTATTGATAAAGGTCAACTTATCTCCTAACAATGATTTGTTTATTTAAATAGTTTGTCCAATCCTGTAATACGTATGTTATTTTCTTTAAACAATTCTGCTTGTAAATCGGCATTCATAAAACAATCAAAATCAAAAGAATGTATCTTGCTAGCAGCATTTATAACTTCATTATTAATTTTCTGAGTGTCTCTCTGTGTTGCATTTCCAACCAGACCTACAATGCAAAATGTAAAAATAGTCTGAATGAGTGATTTATGAAAGAGTTTTAAAATGGTGTTATCAACTTTGAAGGATTCGATTATGTCCTTCCAGTTACGAATAAGGCAGTCTTCAATGCTTGAATTTGATTTTTTAAGAAGAAATCCTTTCTTACTTCTCCCTGTTCATACTCTCTCTCTTTGGACAATTTGGTTTATAAAAAAATAATTAAAAAAAAGATGAATCTACAGCCTGAAGCCCTCCCACTCCCAACCTCCCCAGCACAGCATGTTTAAAGTTGTCTTAGCTACTGCTGCATTTGAAAGAGAGTGGAATGGAAATCTGGTCCCCATTGCCTAAGGCGAGTGCTTTCCGCAAACGGAAAACAGTTCTTTCTCTAGGCAATGACAGGCTCTCCGCAAACGTCTTTTTAAATGCAATTAGGATATTTCATCAACAAAAGTGAAACACTAACCATAAAGAAACAACGTTGAAGCATGTTTTGCCTGTTTTATTGCATCCTGCTGATCAGCAATATTCAACAGTTGCATGACCTAAAGCATTAAACATCGATTTAGATTCCAGCCAATCAAATAAACCATCTATTCCAATTACAATGTTCTATACCCTCCACTTAAGGTCGATCCAAGATGGCGGCATCCATAAGAAAAGACTGCAAATGAGAAACAGACGAGAGAGAGACAAAAATCTTAGTATAGTAGTCACCATCTTAAAAAGTTTGTGACGCACTACCTCCTAAAACCGTTAGCTAAAGTTAGCGAGTGCCCGCAGAGGACGGAAGCAAACGGGCCATTGCCTTAGGAAAATGGATAACATTTTGCGAGCGCTCGCCTTAGGCAACAGGGTCCTGGTCTATACCCTTGAAGAGGCTGCGGAAAATGAGTGTATGTGGTTATCCATTGTGGATTTTGATAGGGTGTAAGTTGGATTGCCTGTCAAGTACTGCGAGTGGATAAATATTGATCCTGTGATATATCAATAAGTCCACCGCCTCTGAACTTTTAAAATGCTGTGACTTTTACTTTAGCCCTCGGATACTCCGATGTTATCCATCCTACATTTTAAAGATTTTAATCCATTCTTCATCTGCAAAAATCTCATTAGGAAATAAAAAATCTCAAAGGGTCACTTTTCTGAGATTATCAAACAAGAAGAATACCGAATTTGTGACTTCAAAGGCTATCTGGACAGAACCACCTCCCATGTCAATCATTCCAACAGTTCTCTTCCTGACATGAGACGTTTGACTCCCACTGACACTTGGCTGTGTGACCAGAATGGTTCCCTCCTCATCTTCTGAAGAAGAAATGTGAAAAACATCCATCTTTTAGACTGAAAAGGTGATCTCAATAGAACATATGATGAACAAGATAGAGTTGGTGATGACAGATGTCATCAAAGTGAGTTCTTGAGTCTATTGAGCAAATAAATTTTCCACATTTTCTTTCGGTCAATAATTTTTCTCATCACAAATGTTAACTTTTCAACTAGCCCCTATTCTTAATTCAGTTCCTCTCTGACAAATTGATGGTTAAGTGATCAAGAAATATTCCCAATATATTCCAATAGCATTTCAGCCCACAGGAATTTATTTTTCAAGTCTTAGTATTTCTTAGTTAATGCTCCATATTCCCCTTAATTCATTTAATAGGGTTAAATCTTGAATCATTCCTTTTTACAAATAATGTGCATGACATAAAATCCATACTTTACATCTGAAACAAATTGTAATAGTGACTTGCGTTAAAAATTCTAACAAATAGCTTATTTCCAAAATGAGACCAGCTGACATTGCTATTTTCAATTTCTGTACTGATGTGACTTACCTGCCGAATGAGAAAATCGATCCAAAACATAGTTTATTGCAATCCATGCATATACTCCTTCCTGTTTTCCGCTTATCACTTCAAAGTGGTTTTCAGGAGCTACAAAGTCAAACTCTGCTTTTATGTCAGTTCGCAGGTCGGCTAGAATAGCTTTCTGAGATCTGAAAGTATTTCATGAAAACAAATTGAGTAGAAAAAACTTTTATCTGCAAGGGCTTACTCAAAACATACATTTTTGTCAAATATACCCAAATGCAAAAAGATGAAGACAAAATTTAATGAGGCAAAAGAAGAATGGATAAACCAACAATGTCAGGAGATCGAGCAAAACCAAAAGGTAGACAGTAAACTAA